>CAWUFW010002147.1:1947500-2062500 GCA_963921515.1 Calotriton arnoldi
ACAGGAAGACTCAGGTCTTTCCTTGACTTTCAGTTGTCTGTGATTGAAAGTCTCACTGCTACAGAAGCGGCAGCCTCCACTTCATGCGTTCTGGAGGACGTGGCAAGGCTGCAGGAGCGACACTTTGCTGATACAATTCCTGCAACACCCAAAAAGGAGCGATCATGTCGTCGTCGTAAAGTGTGCTCGATGCAGGGAAAGAGACAGGAGACTTGCGTTTACTGTCCCCAGTGCCCAAGTAAGCCTGCCTTCTGTTTTCCTACTTGCTTTATGTTGTATCATACTAAAGCAAAATACTGGGAAATTGACTGAGGTGGAGCTGCCAATAGGTAAACCTTTCAATTGGTGTGAATGGATACCTACTGACTGTGGGCCACTCCTTCAATACGCAAGCACCTGCAGAATATTTGTTCCTCTACTTCAGGAAATAATGGACTTCTCAACACCTTTATCTGCTTTCAGAATGTGGTGGTAGTTCTGTTCGCCAATTGACAAGTGCATTATAGTCCCCATGCTGCACATACTGGTGGACAGAACATACGCCACGTTGTCACGGAGTACCCGTGTTTCACATTTAACCGTTCTTCATAGTTTATGATGTTCTCTTTAGGAAGCTTTTGAAAATTTCCAGCATGTTTGCCTTAGTTTCAAAGGTAGATATGCTCGCTCAGTACGAGATATGGCCTACTGGGATACTCTGACACCCCCCAACTTGCATCCACAAACTGGAAGGAGTTGGATTCAGCACAGTGAGCATTGATGGCACGTGACAAACGTTTTCTCAAGCTTCAAGTAGCTAGAAATGGAAGGCATTAGAATAGGGTCACTTGACAATTAGACAGGATTAGTCAGGACTCTGATGAGGACAGACACACGAACGGGTTAGAACAGCTTACAGTAGGTGCGCTTTCAGAGGAATATTGCAAAGGTAGAAGGCAGATAGTAAAGGTAGTACAGATACACGTCATGACTTCATCTTCATCCATGGATTCAAATCCATTGCTGCCACTCTCGCACTGAATGTACTAAAGTACTTATGGGTCAATGCTGCTTGCCATGTTCATCCTCCGTTAGAACTTAGTAGATGTTCAGTTTGCTGTATGATAAGTGCATTACAGTCACTGCACATAACGGTGGATTGGACATATGCTACGTTGTCACAGACTACCTGTGTTTCACATTCAACCGTACTTCATAGTTTATGATGTTCTCTTTAGAAAGCTTTTGAAAATTTCCAGCATGTTTGCCTTTGTTTCAAAGGTAGATATGCTTGCTCAGCTCGAGGGATGGCTTTGCGGCATACTCTGGCACCCCCCAACTTGCATCCACAAACTGGAAGGAGTTGGATTTAGCACAGTGAGTGCGCTAAAGGCGCATGAAAGACATGTCTTCCTGAGCCTCATGTGGCTGTCATAGGAGCCATTAGTAAAGGTTCACTCGGCATGCGTTCAGGAAGAAGGAGGCGGAGACTTGACAGGTGGTAAAATGTAGTCAAACTCATTAGGTCTTGTGGCGTATGAATGTGATGAGCCCTTGCATGGCGGCGGTATGTTTAGGTTTCATTTTTCTCGGAAGACTGAGGGGAACGCTGTGGGGTAGGACATTTCTGCCGGCACGGTGATACCACACAAAAATATGTGGAAAATGTGGTTTTTTTCAGCTAATTTTGAGGTTTGCAGGGGATTCTGAGTAGGAAAACATTGGGGGATCCACGCAATCCATACCTTGCTGGACTCCACCGGGTGTCTAGTTTTCAGATGCACAAGTTACTTACCTTCGGTAACGATATATCTGTAAGAAACATTAGTTAGTGATAGATTCCTTACCTTAGAATTACCCCCAGGCGTCAGACTGGATCCGGAAAGTTTGTCAGCAGTACCCCTGCGCGTCGGAAGGTGGCGTCGTGCGGCTCCGCGTCCGTCGTTGGCGCCGTGGTCGCCGAGATGACGTCGCGGCAGCTACTTAGACGCCGCCCTCGCGCGCTGACGTCAGTTCTGTACACGACTTTCCGCACCAGGAACGCAGAGCCATGCAAGATACTGACCATTGGTGCATTGAAACTAGGGCCCTGAAAGGGATGACCTTAACCCTAGAAATCAGTTCGCAGAACGGGGAGGATGGGTGGGGCGGTAAGGAATGTATCACTAACTAATGTTTCTTACAGATATATCGTTACCGAAGGTAAGTAACTTGTGCATCTGAAAGAAACACGTTAGTGATAGATTCCTTACCTTAGAATAGATACCCCAGCAATACCAACCCCGGAGGTGGGTCTGTGAACGGAGATCACACCAGGAAGTCCCGGAGAACAGAACGGCCAAAGAAGCCGTCTCTCCGGACTTGGCTGTCCAGGCAATAGCGCTTAGTAAAAAAGTGTGCAGCGAGGCCCCCGTAGCTGCCTGACCGATGTCTTGTAAGGGGACACCACGTCCCAATGCCATAGTGGCCGCCATCGCCCTGGTAGAATGGGCGCGCAGCCCCAACGGAGGCTCCTTCTTTGCCAGAGAATAACAGGCTTTAATACACAAGACGACCCATCTGGAGATAGTCCGCTTGTGTATGGCCCGACCTTTCTTGGCGCCAACGTAGCCAACAAAGAGCTGGTCATCCACCCGGAACTGTTGTGTGCGACTCAGGTAAAATGAGAGTGCACGTTTTGGGTCCAGACGGTGGAGCCTCTCATCCTCTCTGGAAGGATGCGGAAAGAAGGTGGGCAAAGTGATGGTCTGCCCGATGTGAAAGGCAGTAACAACCTTCGGCAGAAAGGATGGACGTGTCCTGAGGACAACCTTGTCTGGATGGACAGCCAGAAAAGGAGGTTTGCAAGAAAGAGCCTGGAGCCCACTCACGCTCCTAGCAGAGGTGATGGCAACCAGGAAAGCAGTCTTCAGAGTTAACAGACGAAGAGGACAGTTGTGAAGAGGCTCAAAGGGAGCGCACATTAAGTATGTGAGAACCAGGTTCAAGTCCCACTGTGGCATTACGAAGGGAATAGGAGGGAAAAGGTGAGTAATGCCTTTGAGGAATCTGTTAACAGGGGACTTGAAAAGAGAGGGCTGATCAGGGAGCCTGAGAAAGGCCGAAATAGCAGAAAGGTAGCCCTTGATAGTGCCCAGAGCCCTGCTGGGCCAAAGAAAGAAGGAACATTAGGACCTCAGAAAGCAGGGCAGAAAGGGGATCCACAGCCATTGCTGTGCACCATGCCACAAACTTGTTCCACCTGCAGGCGTATACCAACTTAGTGGAGGGACGCCTGGCTGCCAGAATGACATCACAGACTTCAGGAGGCAAGTCGAAAGGAATCAACTGCCGCCGCTCAATCTCCACGCAAAGAGGTGGGGACTGGACAGGTTCGGGTGGAGGACCGTCCCCTGCTGCTGCGACAGAAGATCCTCCCGAAGAGGCAGTCGGATCGGGGGATCGATGGTCATACTGAGTAGCTCGGGATACCAAACTCGTCGAGCCCAGTCCGGAGCCACAAGAATGACTTGGGCCCGGTCGCGCCTGATCTTCTTCAGCACTCTGGGCAGAAGTGGTATAGGCGGAAAGGCGTACAACAGACCGCAACTCCACTCGTGACGAAAAGCGTCGCCGAGCGAGTGCCGCCTTGGAAATTCCAACGCGCAGAACTGCTGACATTGCACGTTCTCTTCGGTGGCGAATAGATCTAACCAAGGCTCTCCCCACTGTTGAAAGAGACCTTGCGCCACGTCCGACTGAAGACGCTATTCGTGATCCATCATGCACCTGCGGCTGAGTTCATCGGCCCTGGCGTTCAGTGAACCTGCCAGGTGTTGAACCACCAGGGAAATGCCCTGATGTTCCAGCCATGTCCAGAGGCGCAGAGCCTCCTGACATAGGGTCCACGACCCCACCCCGCCTTGTTTGTTGCAGTACCACATGGCGGTGGTGTTCTCTGTGAACACCTGCACTACTCTCCCCTTGACAGAGGGAAGGAATGCCTTCAGTGCAAGTCGGATCGCCCGAAGCTCCAGAAGGTTGATATGGAGCCTGGACTGCGCCGGAGACCAGAGGCCTCTGATCTCCGCCTCTCCCATGTGACCGCCCCATCCCAGGAGGGACGCATCCGTCACCACTGTGTGCTCCGGTTGGGGAAGGGAGAGGGATCTGCCATTGACCCAATGCCGGTTCGTGAGCCACCACTGCGCTGTTTTGCAGTGCCCTCCGAGATCTGGACGTAATCGGACAGGTTCCCCTGATGCTGCGCCCACTGGAACTTCAAGTCCCACTGCAGAGCCCGCATATGCCATCTGGCATGAGTGACCAGCAGGATGCAGGAGGCCATGAGGCCCAGCAGCCTCAGGGTCATCCTGACCGAAACCTAGGATAGAGGCTGAAAGATCGGAATCAGAGCCTGAATATCCTGGACTCGCCGTTCGGGAGGATAGACCCGAAAGTGCGTCATATCCAGAACCGCTCCGATGAAGAGGAGCTTCTGAGAGGGAATCAGGTGCGACTTCGGCACATTGATGGAGAACCCCAGCAAATGCAGGAGGTCGGCCGTAGTCTGGAGGTGGGAGACGACTGTCCGGGGCGAGCCCGCCTTCAACAGCCAGTCGTCGAGATACGGGAAGACTGGAACCCCTGATCTGCGCAGATGAGCTGCGACCACCGCCATCACCTTGGTGAACACCCGAGGGGCGCTTGTAAGGCCAAAGGGGAGCACGGTAAACTGAAAGTGCTCGTGGCCTACCGTAAACCGCAGGTAGCGGCGGTGGGCCGGCAGGACGGGAATGTGGAAATATGCGTCCTGCAGGTCCAACGCTACCATCCAGTCTCCAGGGTCGAGGGCAGACAGGACCTGAGCCAGAGTTAACATCTTGAACTTCTCCTTCCGGAGGAAGCGATTGACATCCCTGAGGTCCAAGATAGGACGCAGGCCCTTGTCCTTCTTCGGCACCAGAAAGTAGTGGGAATAACAACCACGTCCTACTTCTGGCGCAGGAACGCGCTCGATGGCCCCCTTGGCCAAGAGGGCCGCGACTTCCTGTTGAAGAAGTGCCAAGTGATCCCCCGACATGCGGTGGTACTGGGGTGGCATGTGGTCTCGAAGGGGAGGGGGTAGCCCCTTCGGACTATTTGTAAAACCCACCTGTCCGAAGTGATGGTGCGCCAGTGGGGGAGGTGATGGCGAATCCTGCCGCCCACTGGCGTTTGATGGGCCTGAAAAACCGGACTAGGAAGGTTTGGAGGCAGTGGTGGCCGGGGTGGAGGTGGACTGACCTGCCCGCTGGCCCCCTGACCCACCTCGACGGGTCCCACGTCCGCACAGAGACTGTTGCTGCGCAGGCCTGTGGCTCTGAAACGAACGTGTCGGGCGCCCCTTCCGTGGCCACGAAAGGAGCGAAAAGCAGAAGCCGGAGGAGGGCGCGTGGCGGAAAGGCCCAGGGACTTGGCCGTAGCCCGCGAGTCCTTAAAGCGCTCCAATGCATTATCTGCTTTGGTGCCAAAAAGGCGAATGCCATCAAAGGGCATGTCCATCAGGGTGTTCTGGACATCCCCAGAGAAACCAGTAGTCCTCAGCCAGGCGTGGCAAAGAAGCGCCACTGTTGTGGAAATCGCCCTGCCCAGCGAGTCGGCGGTGTCAAGGCCACATCGAATCGTGAACTTTGCTGCATCTCTCCCTTCAGCAATAGCCTGAGAGAGCACTGTCCGGGCCTCCTCCGGACACTGAGGCAGCACTTGCGTCACCGTATCCCACACAGAGTGGGAATAACTGCCCAAGAGGCATGCAGTGTTCACAGACCGCAGCCCTGAACTGGCGGAAGAAAAAATCTTCTTACCAAATTGCTCCAGTTTCTTGGATTCCCTGTCCGGAGGTGCAGTAGGGAATGTGCTTGGGGACGCAGAGGCTTGGACAACCAAGCTCTCAGGGATGGGGTGTTGGGAGAGGAAAAGGGGGTCGCCCGGGGCCGGGCGATGGCGTCGGGCCATGTTCCTATCCAAAGGAGCCCCTGTGGTGGGCCTGGACCAAGTGCCCAAAAGAACGTCTGAAAGTGCATCATTAAAAGGCAGCAGTGGCTCCGCAGAGGTAGCCGCCGGCTGAAGCACTTCTGTCAGGAGGTTAGTCCTGATGGCCACTGTAGGGAGCTCCAGGTGGAGGGCCTCGGCCGCCCTACGCAACACCACTGCGTAACTTGCACCCTCCTCCGTAGCCACGGTAGGAGGAGTGAGCATGCCAAGGTCAGGAGAGGTATCAAGACCACTGGCATCCCCCAGCTACTCTGCCCAGTCCGGGTCTAACTCACATTGTGCTGTGAGAGGGTCCTCAGACCCCTCCCAGTCCTCCCCTTCCTCCGAAGGCTGATGAACAGGCCGAAAATAAGGAGGATGGACATAGGGCTAGAAAGGTCCCATCGGCGTCGGAATCGGCGTCGTGTCCACTTCGGGGCTGAAACCGGGGACGACGTCGTCCGGTGGGACGGGCGACGTTGGAAGTGGTGCCGGAGGAGTCGACGTCGGTGGAGGTGTCACAAGGTCAACCGGCGTCGACCAGGATCCAAGCCTGGATCCATGGGGGTCCTTGGCGCGGGGGCCGTAGCGGACAGCGATGCCGGAGCCGCCGGCAGTAAAGGGCAAGGACCCCCAGTCGGACCCGCGGGGCCCGAAGGCGCACCGGTGGGGCCCCGACGGCCCAAAGAGGCGAGCCATGGCTGACAGAAATTCCTGCAGCTGGGCCGGAGTCGCCGACGGACCCGGGAAGGGCGGGTAGGCCGACGGCGACTGCGTAGGCTCCGCCGGAGCCGCGGGGGAGGCACCACCCGCACCCTCAGCCGCGACGGGCGAGGGGGAAGTCGGAGAGCGATGGCGCTTCTTCGACTTCTTGGAACGCTTAGTCTTACCTGACCCAGAGTGCGAAAACTTCGATCCCGACGAACGATGGTGGTGGCTCCGCGACCGGTCCCTCGACCTCCCACGGGACCGGGACCTTGAGCGGCACGGAGCCGACTGCCGAACTTCAAGCAACTTTCGGGACCGCTCCCGCAAAGTCTTCGGCGCCATGGCCCGGCAGTCGGGGCACGACTTGGGGTCTAGTCGAGCCCCAGGCAGTAAAGGCACACGCGGTGCGGGTCCGTCACCGACATCATGCGATGACAGTCCTCGCAGGACTTGAAGCCGGGCATCCCTACTACGCCAGGAGTCGATCGACTCGAAAAATAGAGACAAAAAGGCCTCGAAAAACTCAGTCAAAAAATGACTGGGGGTACCGCTCTCTCCGGATCTGCACTTGCTGGCGCGGAAAAAGAAAGAACTGACGTCAGCGCGCGAGGGCGGTGTCTAAGTAGCTGTCGCGACGTCATCTTGGCGACCACGGTGCCAACGACGGACGCGGAGCCGCACAACGCCACCTTCCGACGTGCAGAGGTACTGCTGACGAAAACTTTCCGGATCCAGTCTGACGCCTGGGGGTAATTCTAAGGTAAGGAATCGATCACTAACGTGTTTCTTTCAGATGTGTGGGTTTGGTAGTTTCCCAAGATGGCCGCCGAGCCTGGGGCCAAAAACCCAGGTGACCCCCCCCCCCCCCCTTTCAAAACCAGGTTTTGTGATGGGTACTTTGATGTCTCCTCAATACGTTTTGGGCCCTTGCCTGTCGAGGGTACTTGACCCACCCACGCGAGTGAGGTACCATTTTATCGGGAGACCTGGGGGAACGCTGGATGGTAGGAAATTTGGGGATCCATGCAGATTCCTGAACTTTCCCACACAGAAATTTGAGAAAAATGTAATTTCTTTCAGCTAAATTTGGGGTTTGCAGGGGATTCTGGGTAGGAAAACGTTGGGGGGGGGGGTTCCACACAAGCCATCCCTCGCTGGACTCCCCCCGGGTGTCTAGTTTTCAGAAATGTGTGGGTTTGGTAGGTTTCCCAAGACGGCCGCCGACCATGGGGCCAAAAACTTATGGGACCCCGCTTGCAAAACCAGGTTGTTTTTGTGATGGGTAATTTTGATGTCTCCTCAATACGTTTTGGGCCCTTGCCTGTTGCGGGTACTTGACCCACACACACACACACACACAAGTGAGGTACCGTTTTTCTCTGAAGACTTTGGGGAATGCGGGGTGGGTGAAATTTTGTGGATCCACGTAGATTCCAGAACTTCCCATCACAGAATGGGGAGGAAAATATGTTTTGTTTTTTTTTTTTTTATACAAAGTTTGAGGTTTGCAAGGGAATCTGGGTAACAGAACCTGGTGAAAGCCAGAACCTGGTGAAATCCATCCTGGATTCCCCTGGGTGTCTAGTTTTCAAAAATTTATAGGTTTGCTAGGTTTCCCTAGGTGCCGGCAGAGCTAGCGTTCAAAATCTACAGCTAGGCACTTTGCAAAAAAAGGGTCTGTTTTCACTGTGAAAATGTGGTGTGTCCACGTTGCGTTTTGGGCCGTTTCCTGTAGCGGGCACTAGGCCTACCCACACAAGTGAGGTACCATTTTTCTTGGAAGACTTTGGGAAATGCGGGGTGGGTGGAATTTTGTGGATCCACGCAGATTCCACAACTTTCCACCACAGAAATGTGAGGAAAATTTGTTTTTTTTGACAAATTTTGACGTTTGCAAGGGATTCTGGGTAACAGAACCTGGTGAGAGCCAGACAAGTCACCCCATCCTGGATGTCTAGTTTTCAAAAATGTATAGGTTTGCTAGGTTTTCCTAGGTGCCGGCAGAGCTAGGGTTCAAAATCTACAGCTAAGCACTTTGCAAAAAAAGGGCCTGTTTTCACTGTGAAAATGTGGTGCGTCCACGTTGCGTTTTGGGCCGTTTCCTGTCGCGGGCACTACACCTACCCACACAAAATTGTAGACCAACTGTTATTACCTATTGACTTTCAATGCATTTCTGCCTTCCAAATGTAAGACAATGTGTAAAAAAGAAGTCACTTTGAAAAATGACCTATAATTCACATGCTGGTATGGGTACCCACAATTTCGGAGATGTGCAAATAGCTACTGTTTCTAAACTCTATATTTTGTTCCCATTTCAGAAATACATAGGTGACTTTCATACCGATTTTTCCCCGATTATATTTTCCCAAATGAATTGCTATATACCCGATACACAATAAAAAAAACATTGCACGATGCTGCTCAGTTATTGGCTCTGGGTTCCTCGGGTTCTTGGTGAACCTACAAGTCCTATATATCCCCACAACTAGAAGGGTCCAGCGGATGTAACGGTGTATTGCTTTCAAACATCTGTCATACTTAGTAGAAGTTACAGGTGAAGACGTTGGCACAAATGGCTGGTTTTTTTTTTAACTCAGTTTCAATGTTTTCTATTTTCAACTGTTAGTTTCTATACGAAAACCTTGAAGGATCTACACAAATGACCCCTTGCTGAATTCAAAATTTTGTCTACTTTTCAGAAATGTATAGCTTTCCAGGCTCCATCATTGCTTTCATAACCATTTTTACCATTAACTGGAAGGAAGTTGAAAGCACAAAAAATAGCAAAAATAGGCTATGTCACAGAAAGATGCCAAAACTGTGTAAAAAAATTTGGTTTTCTGACAAAAGTCCGCTTGTCCCTGAAAGCTGGGAAGATGGTAATTTCAGCACCACAACCCCTTTGTTGATACCATTTGCAGGGAAAAAACCAGACGCTTTCATCTGTAGCCCTTTTTCCCATTTCCCCCCCCCCCCCAAAAAAAACGTAGCTGTATTTTGGCTAATTTCTGGGTCCCCGCCAGGAGAATCAAACCCTGGGTACCTTTAAAAACCCCATGATGGGGGCGTGGCCAAGATGGCAGCGAGATAGGACGTGGGTTCCTATCCCTCCGGTGCCGCCGCTGTTTCGCCTTGATATATCGCCCTTCCTGGCGCCCATCTGAGCCTGCCGACGGGTGAACTGACCCGCGGAACTGTCCTGGACCTGAGGGCGAGCTCAGTTTTGGGACACGGGTGCTCTGCTCCGCCGAGCGACCCTTCCCGGCCCCGGCATTGCTGCGGCCCGGCGGGAGACGAGCGGCTGGGCGGACGGCCGTGCCACAGCACAGGTTGCCTTGATATCCGGTGCGGCCCACCCGAGTGCGCATATCAACGGCGGCAAGTACCCCCTTTCAGCCAGATCCACACTGGCCCTGGGTCTGGCGCGATTGTGGCGGGGTGAGATCCGATGGCGGCGCCATTTTGGGGGCTCTGGTGCAGGCCTGCACGCATCGCATGGGGAATGGCGACCGAGGATGTGTGACAGCGAGGGCCTGCCCACCGGCCTAGGAACAGCACCCGCCCCGGGTCTCTGACAGCGGAGCGAGACCCGAACACGTGGAGCGGCTGGGGGTGGCAGCTATCGAGGAAGCGGTGATACCCCGTGAGGCCTGCGGGTAAGGAGTGGCGGGCCGGGGGAGAGCGTCGTAATCTGCGGAGGCAAGGCTCGGTCTGCGGGTCGGCAGACGGAGTGGCGCCCCGACAGTGCCTGGGAGCTGGGGGCTTTGAACGTGGGGCATTGTAGTGCTGCCCGATTCACGGCGCTGGCACAGAAGAGAGGGGGAGGCCTGGCGGGAGCGGTGCACCCTGAGCCCATGTAAAAGGAGACGGTGCCTGAAATCCCTTATTGTGCCAGCACTCCTGCATGACATACCTGCGCTGACTTCCCCACTGGAGCCGGGCATGTGAGATCCTTGGGGGTGCCTAGAGGCCGAGACTGCACTTGCGATCCCCACTGACGGGCCCGGATTTGGCGAATGAGTAACCTGGACCCATGGGGCCCTTAGCGACTGCCTCCCCCCTGTGCAAGTGCTACGTGGCAGACTGTGCGATTTTGGCTTGGTGACTGCGGCGATCCACCCTCTTGCCGGTGCTGCACCATGGTTTGCACTAGTGGTGGGGTGAACGCCACGTGGCACTGACCCCCCCTTGGACATTGTCTATCTCTGCGGGCCCGACTGTCCCACTGAATCTTCATTCATCGCGCTAACGCTAAGCTGACAGACGAGAGTATTCCTGGGCGGGGGATCCGGCAGGAAGCACAGAGAGCGAAACGGCGACGCAAGCCGGTGCTGCGAGACTGTGTGTGCATCTCCAGGTGTGCCAGTGGTATTCTGACGCAGCGTGACGGTCCTGCTGGAGAAGGCCCGGTGGGAGTGTGTGCTTTGGCCAGCTACCCTCACGCAGTGGAAAGGGCGGGAGGAGTGTCCGGTGGGGGTCGCCCGGTCCCAATATGTCATCAAAGAGGGGAAAAGAGACAAATCCCTAAAAGACCTGCTGCAGAAGACGACGGGGCACTCCGCAGCACAACCTGCAGCTGGAACGGCACTGATGGACGGGGAGGACGCGCCAGCAACTAAGGCCTTCATGATTGAGCTCTTCTCCGCCATTAAAGAGGATATTCAAGACCTCCGCTCGCAGCTTTCCGCGGATCTTCGGGAGGTCTGGCGGGATGTTGACGGCATTGGGGAAAGAGTGGCGACATTGGAGGAGCACGATCTGAGCAGGGAAGACGATCTGCACCAACTACAGCAGGAGATGATACGCCTTCGAGAACGAAACATAGATCTGCAGGCTCACGCGGAGGATTTGGAGAACCACTCCAGACGTAACAATATCCGGACGGTTCCGTGGAAAGGTGAAGGTGACGACCTCCGTGCATATGTCAGAGCCTTGTTCCTCCAGATCCTTGGAGATGAGGAGGTACGAGAGATACAAATGGATCGTATTCAGCGAGTAGGCCTTCCGCGTGGTGCTAAGGCTCCCCCCCCTGACATTCTCGTCTGCGTGCACGACTTTCAACTAAAGGAATGCATCCTACGCAGAGCTAGGGATCTTAACCCAGTGCAGTTCCGTGGTCACCAGCCTGTGCTCTACCAGGACTTAGCGGCTTCTACATTGCTTAAACGTAGAGACTTCAAGCCCATCACCAACCATCTCCGAGATCAGAAGATTCCCTACTTCTGGGGCCATCCGTTCCGCCTCATCTTCAAGCTGCAGGGCAAATTGCTTCAGATCCGGTCCTTGGAGGAAGCATATGACAAACTGGGCATTGAAAGGTCTCCTGCTGAGACACAAGACGCTTAATCACTTCCTCGCAGACGGCGTCGCTCATCCGAGTGGCAACGAGTGGGGAGTTCGAAGCCAAGCCCCGCACCAGACACGGCTGCTAGCAAGCTAGAGAGGGAGGCAGCCCTCTCATCAGTTTCACAAGTGACCGACAACCCCGCGACACCTTGACGTACTTAGCATGGCGACCGCTTGGGCGCTTGTCGGCGCCGGAGGGAGGAGACCCTTCAAGTGTTTCTACGCCCTAGGCATCGGGGTGATGGACACGTTATTCCTGGTGCGCTCTAGGCCTTGGCCGCGTTTCCCTAGACACTGTTCATCGAGACGAACTTTTGTCATGTTGACTTGCTTTTCCTTCGTTTTGCTGTTTACCGGGGTTTTTTATGTTTTTGATTTGGGGTATGTTTGGGTGTTCTTTTGGGGCTCCGCATCCGTTCTCGGGCAAGATAGGCAGACAGCCCGTTCTTGGGAGGTGATCCTCAATGGTTTTGAGTCTGGTGGCCTTGGGCTGGTACATAGCGCTTCTCTCCTCCACTGCTGTGATGGGTAGGGACCTGAAAATTGTTAGCTTGAATGTACGGGGGTTAAATAATCCTGTAAAGCGTTCTGCAATACTCTCTCGGTTAGAAAATTCTGGGGGGGATGTTTGTTTACTCCAAGAAAAACATCTGTTAACTAAGGATACCAAGCGAAAGAGATAGGCGCTTCCCACACCAGTTCTGGTCTTCGGGATTGTCCAAACAACATGGGGTGGCAATCCTCACAATGCAAAGTGGTCTCTACGGTGGCAGAAATAAAAGGCCGGTTGTTGGCAGTCAGGGTGCAGTGGGGGGATACGCATTTAACAATTGGGTCCTTATATGCCCCGAATGAACGACAGGAGCCCTTTCTGCACCTAGCTCTAGCTGAGGTTCTTGCTTCTCCTGATTCTGCACTTCTGATCGGGGGGGACTTGAGTGTGGTGATGGATCCGGAGTTGGATAGGTCAGGACAGAGGGCTACCCACGCAGGGGCGTTATCGCAGGCTGGGAAACAGTGGCTGTCTGACTGCGGGCTGTGTGATGTGTGGCGCATACAACATCCTACTGAGCGTGATTATACATACTACTCAGCGGCACACAAGACATACGCGCGTCTTGATCACTTCTTAGCCTCCTCACCCCTTCTCCCTCTCTTGCATGCTGCGGATATCACTCCGCGTTCCCTCTCAGATCATGCCCTTATCTCAGTCCAGCTCCCAGCGCGCTGCGGGCGAACTAACCCTCCGGGCTGGCGACTCCGCGATTCCCTTCTTCACTCTGATGAAGTCACACAGCGAATCCGGGACACTATAAAATATTATCTTTCTGAGAATGATCAGGGAGGCACCTCCCTCGCGTCTGTATGGGAGGCTTTGAAGCTCGTGGTGCGGGGGGAATTTATTGCGGTGTCTTTCGCGCGTCTCCGCAAAGAGAAACGTGCGGAGCTGGAGAAAGAGGTAGGCGAATTAGAGGCAGTTCACAAGCGCACGGGGGCACCGAGAGTTTGGAGGGAGCTGGAAACGAGGCGCCGCATGCTGAAGCATCTGGATCTTGACAGGGCTGAGCATGCGCTCCTACGACTTCGACATAAATTCTATCTCATTGGGGATAAGTGTGGGAGGATGCTCGCACATAAACTGCGGGCGCAGGCGACCGCAATCCCCTCCGTACGGGGCCAGAATGCAGTTGAGCATACTGCGGATGGCCTTATTGCCGATACCTTTCGTCAGTTTTACCACCGCCTCTATTCGAAGGAGGATACCCCATTGCAAGATCCAGGGAAATATTTGGCCTCTTGCGATATCACTCCCTTACTCCAACCAACGGCTGATCTCTTGGACTCCCCTATTCGCATTGAGGAGGTGATATCGGCGATAGCTCGGCTCAAAGTGGCTAAGTCGCTGGGTCCGGATGGCTTCCCGGCCCTGTTCTATAAGACTTTTTGCGCGGAGCTGGCCCCCCTTTTGACGAGCCTCTTTAACTCCTTCCTGGACGCTGGGGAGGTGACACCTACAATGTCTGAGGCGGCAATTACCGTAATCCTTAAACCGGGGAAAGACCCGGCAGAGTGCGGCTCGTACCGACCGACCTCGCTCCTTAATATTGACGCGAAGTTGTTTGCGGGTGTTTTAGCCTCCCGCCTCAGTCCCCTCATGGATAACATTATAGATCCGGACCAGTCCGGCTTTATACCGACGCGGCAAGGAGGGGATAATACTAAGAGACTTCTGCACCTCATTGACTTTATTCACCGATCGCGCACTCAGGCCTTTCTGCTCTCGATTGACGCGTGGATTGGGAGTACTTATTCGCGGTGCTTCGCGCATTCGGGTTCGGTGACAATTTTATTCGCTGGGTCCGTTGTCTATATGCATCTCCTACGGCAGCGGTGCGGGTCAATGGTTGCAGGTCGACCTCTTTCCCTATCGCCCGGGGCACGCGGCAGGGTTGTCCCTTGTCCCCGCTCTTATTTGCGCTCTACATGGAGCCCTTTGCCCAACGCATTCGTGCAAACCCTGACATTGTGGGCCTTAAATTTGGGGCAGATGCACATAAAATCAGTATGTATGCCGATGATGTCATCCTCTCCCTCACACAACCCCGGTCATCGTTGCGGTACCCGACTACGGAGTTTACCACTTTTGGTACCGTAGCAGGGTTTAAGGTCAACTTTACAAAGTCGCAAATCCTCAATATCTCTATTCCGGATATTGAAGTACATGATCTACAACAGGATTTTGCATTCCACTGGGTGTCCACGGACATCACATACTTGGGCATCCGGCTGACCTAGTCCATTGCTAGGACGGCGGCTCTTAACTACACGCTGCTGATGGAGCAGACGACCAAGGCTTTGGCTGCCTGGTCGCGGCTCAAACTGGCGTGGTATGGCAGGATAGCGGCAGTAAAGATGACGATGTTGCCACGCATCTTATATATCTTCCAAATGCTTTCTCTGAGCCCACCGCCAGGAGTGCTGCGGAAGTTGCAGGGACTTCTGAATAAGTTCTTGTGGGATAATAAGAAACCACGTCTTGCATTTGCTCATGTGGCCTCCTCGAGGGCCCAGGGAGGACTCGGCTTCCCGATAGTGAGTGCCTACTACCAGGCAACATGCCTCGGAATGGAATAGGCCACTATCCAGCAAACACTGGAACTTTATGGACCAAACAGTTGCCGGACGGAATATATGGCGGGAACTGTGGCTCCCGCGCAGACAGAGCATGGGGACTATACTCCTCTCCGGCTACCTCCCCGACCCTCAAGGTTTGGGATCAGTTAGCTGGCCCGAAAGGGTGGACCACCTTCCCTTCCCGTATGTCCCCTATAGTAGATAACCCCGACTTTCAGCCAGGATGCGCGTCCCCGGTCTTCCATCGCTGGAGGGAGGAGGGGTGCAAAAGAGTGGGCTTCCTGTTCGACCTAGAGGGCTTGATCCCCTTCCATCAGTTGCGTAGGGATTATGAGTTGCCAACGTCAGATGCCTTCCACTACTCACAGATTGCACACTGGGTTACGAGGGCGGAGAACGTCGCTCTCATGTCTCGCCCCCTGACATCTTTTGAAAAATGGCTGGTATACAAAAAGGATGACCGCAAACTCATCTCCGAACTTTATGCCATGATCACTACACAACCAAAAAAACACCGCACAAAAGCACAAATCAGATGGGAAACGGAGCTAGCGAGGCCCCTTACACACAAAGAGTGGGAACACATTTTTTACAGAGCGCATCACACTGCCGCTAATACAGCGGGGGCGGAATCTGCATACAAGGTGGTTACTCACTGGTATTATACTCCAGCGCGCATTAAGAGCTGGGACAGGTCCAAGTCAGGCCTCTGCTGGCGGGGGTGTGGTCTTACTGGCACATTAGTTCATTTGCTATGGCATTGCCCAAAGCTAGTGCGTTACTGGGCAGCAGTCATTGATGATGTGGATGAAGCATTTCAGATTACACTGCCTCGTACATCCGAGTATACGCTGTTGGGCCTTCCCCATCCTAAGTTTTTCCCGCTGAAATCCCTGAAGGGTAAGCAGATCGCCATGGCTTTACTCGCAGCACGGCAGGTGCTTCTGGCACACTGGGGATCCCCGACGATCCCAGACCCTCGAGATTGGATTCAGAGACTCTGGCAACTCTTAGCAATGGAGTGTCTGTCGCTTAGTGTAGATGGGAAAGGCAAGGATTTTCCGAAACTGTGGGCCCCTTTCTTGCAGATTCTAACCAAAGATATGAGGGAAGTAACATGCCCAAAATATCTACAAATTCTGCGGCTCATACCCCTAGAACCACCTGGTGCATCCACAGATTGACTTACTAGATGACTGACCATTGTTTAGAAGCAGGATTGCGCTGACTTAGATAGACAAACTGATGCGGAGGGAGGGTGGAGGGTGGGTCAAGGTGGGGGGGGGGTGTTGTTTCTTTGTGTTAATATTTCTTGAAAAGTGGTACACTCGCTAGATGCCTTAATGACTCACTATGACCTGAACTCATCGCGAGGTCGCCCTCAGGGATGTAGACCTAAACGCTGTGTCATTCTTGTTGGTTCTCGCTCTGCCGGCGTTATGATGTAGGCAGTTAAGCTGTGTATTTGCTATCTTGTTGCCACGCAATAAACATGATCGATTCTAAAAACCCCATGATGCTGGAAGAAAAGGACGCAAATTTGGCGTGGATACCTTATGTGGCCAAAAGTTACAGGGGCCTAAGCGCGAACTACCCCAAATAGCCAAAAAAGGGCTCAGCACGGGGGGGGGGGAGAAAGGACCAGCAGTTAAGGGGTTAACATAAGGAAAGACAAAAAGATACCCATTTACTGGCTGATTCTTACAAAGTGAAACCAGAAAACCTGGATAGATCACAGCTTACCCACTTAAATGTGTGATCTTAGGCAAATATTTTATTTCACCAAAAATCTTTTTTTCTTCATTATTGTGCATGAAAGCCCTTTTAAATATTTAAGTTCAGACTAACAGTTGTACAAAGCTATCACTTTTAATAAGAACTTCTCAGTGTAGTGCTATAATATGTCCTATTAATATCATAGCTTCCACATATTAAAGAACGACTTTTTTTTAAATTTAAAGAGACTATCATATTTTACGTGATGTTTGCTGTATGAATTACAAAATATTTTCAGGGCTTGGCTCGTGCATGGGCTCTAAGATCCAAGTCAGATCCTGGCGCTCGGCTCTCCCATTTAATTTGTTGAGTCGCCCACCTCTACATAAACAGTGCCGCATTACACCGCATTATCTGCCTTGCCGCACAATTTACGCAACCCTGCTGCACAATTTGGCCCTCCGCTGTCGCATAATTCCATTGGCCCGGTCTAGGAGTCATGCATGTACGTCTCTAGAGTAGCCCATGGATCTCATTCATTTATAACGCCATTGCGCTGCCATAATTCCAACTGCTATGCCCAAGCAATCAAAGGTGTCCAGTCCTCAACAAATGAAATATTTGGCCACTTCCTTAACACCATCCTGGAAGGTTTAAGCCAGGGAGGTTCGAAATTCCTCAGGGACTGCTGACAAGATCTCACTGACCATATCCAAGAGAGCAAGAGAATATTGTTTTAGCAAACAGCCGCTACCAACTTACCTGGCAAATGAAAACATTTGTTTCCCAAATGACTTAATTCTCTTCGACTCGGTCTGGAGGAGTCACAGGGAAAGAATTGAGGCTATAAGGCTATTGGAACATTCTGCCACTAGAGGGCAGAATGTTCTAACAAATAAAACAAAGGCCTCTCGGAGTTCGAGGGGGTTTAAATCCCCTCGGGCTCCGAGAGGCCTTTGTGAAAACATTGGAATGTTGCTTTGCGGGCCTTTACCAGCCCGTAGAAGCACGGAACACTCCATTGTCTTCAATGGAGTGCTCCACATTCCAATGTTCTAATAAGAAATCAGTCACCTGGCTCCAATCCATCGCATCTGGTTACCTGGCTGTTCACTAGCGGGCAAGAACAAGGCTTAGTCCAGGTGTCTGGTAAAGTGTCAGTCAGGGCCTCATTGAATGACAGTAGAGGTTCAGAGGAAGCCTGCCCAGACTCTAGAATGTCAGTCAGAACATTTGTCATGACTTCTATAGATGGAAGTTGTAAGTCCAACCCAGTATCCGGGGGAATGTCCAAACCACTGGCCTCCAGTAAATCCATGTAAAAATCATCTCATGGTCATCTATAAATGTTGGTTGGGAGCACCTGTTGGCGGTTCCGCTGTAAAGGCATTGTTCCATCTTAATCGGATTGTGTGGGGACTGGGTGTGCTGGAGCAGATTCAAGACATTACCTCAGTTGAGGCAGAGACGAGTTTGCCGTAGAATACAACTTTTGTTACGGAGTACTCTTCCAGCACGCGTGGCATCGGGCCGGCGTCTATGTCGAGGAGACCAGCGTGGGTTTTGGTGCCAGGGTGGAAGTCGGTAGCAAAGCCAGTGCAGAACCAGACTGGTTCGGGAGGAACAGATGGTGCAGAGGACCTACTGGTGATAACCCGAATGGAGGCCTCCATGGATCCTTGGGGCCCGAAGGCGAGCTAGGGAAAGCTGTACGAGTGTCAAATGTATGTAACATGGCACGCTTGAACGCCTCAATCTGTTGCAACATCATCAATGGCCCGGAAAACTCAGGGTGCATCGAAATCAGCTGTGGAATTGGCTCCTCAGCAGGGGCCCTAGAGCAAGGCTTTGAATGACTCGAAAACGTTGACCACGACGAGGACCTGTTGTAGGAAAGGCCGAGAGATGGTACGTGACCTCTACTTTGAACCAGAGTGGTACACACACAATATCTTGCACTGCTTGGCGATGTCCAGCTTCGCCTCCCCTTCCCAGATTGCCTCCAGATTCATGAGCAAAATGAACAAATGATGGATGGTATGTTGAACAATGCAAACATTCACCCCCAGTCACAAAGATCTGGGTTTAATACATCGTTCTTCTGCTCACCACGCCACCCTAGTGTGGACCCAGCCATATGCAAATCAGTCTTGACCCTATTCCTCATAGGAACAGTCCAGCCCAAACTGCCAAGCTAGATCCTCCCTGGACCGGAAACAAGCATCCTGGGACCGGTATCTGGGATTAAACCCAGATCTTTGTGACTGGGGGTGAATGTTTGCATTGTTCACCATTGAGTCCATCATTTTTCCTTTTGCTTTTGTCTCCCTAAGTGGGAAGGGTATGCCCAGACGTGGGCCCCATGCTCACTGCGCCACTGGATTCAAGCTAGCCGGGCTGATGAGGTGATGCCCTGAACCGGTCCCAGGATGCTCGTTTCCGGTCCAGGGAGGACCTGGCTTGGCAGTTCGTGCTGGACTGTTCCCATGAGGAACAGGGTCAAGACTGATTTGCATATGGCTGGTTCCAAACTGGAGTGGCGTGGGAAGCAAAAGAATGATGGATTAAACCCATATCTTTGTGACTGGGGGTGGATGTTTGCATTGTTCAGCATTCCATCCATCATTTGTTCTTTTTGCTTTCGGATTCATGAGGGCACTTCACACAACTTGTGCACTTAGCCCCAACACCAAAGAAATACCTTGTGTGGGTCTGTTACAGACATTTGCTTGCAACAGCCCAGACAAGGTTTAAACCCTGTAGGGTCATTGAGGGGACATGTTCCCTTGCACACTGGGTTTTGGAAAAATGCAGATAAAAACACGTCAACCTACGAGAATAAAGTGGAAGCGAGATCTGGATACCAAGACGTGGAAAGAAAGGAACTGTTGCTGGCGGCACAGGTGGTGCTTATATGTGCCTCCGTTCATCACTTATGGCGTGGAGAGAAGCCAACGTAGAGCCGCACGGCACCACATGTGAGTGGAAAAAGGATTACGTTACTTACCCTATAAGCATCTGTTCGTAGCAGGTAGTGCTGCAGATTCACATGCTATGCATACTCCTGCCATCTAGTGTTGGGCCCAGACTCTGCGAATTGTTTTTCGATCAAGGAAGTTTTATGATCGGCGTAGTTTCTACTCCCCCTGGAGGCACTGCGCATGTCGGACGCTTTGTTCCTTAGAAAGTTTGTTTTCTGCTTGCCAATAATGGAGTGAGGATATCGTCTGCTTAATAAGCATTTGCTATTAGACATACTGTGTCTCTAGGTATTTTGTCACCATCTAATACCTGCTGGGGAGGCGGAGCGGGAGGGTGCATGTGAATCTGCAGCATTACACACTACGAATAGATGCTTACAGGGTAAGTAACAATCCATTCGCAGCATGTGTTGGCTGCAGATACACATGCTATGCACAGACTGTAAACCAGTACCCCTCCATGCGGTGGCTTTAGGCATGAGATGGTGTGGTTGTTTGAAATAACGTTTGAAGGACTGGTTGTCCAACTAAAGCTTGTTGTCTTGATTGAATATCCACACAATAATGCTTTGTGAAAGTGTGTGGGTTTATCCATGTTGCCGCTTTGCAAATGTCATTTGTAGGGATATTTCCTAAAAACGCCATGGTTGCTCCTTTTTTCTTGTTGAATGAGCTCTTGGCACAGTTGTTAATGTTCTTTTTGCTTTTGCATAACATATTTGGATGCATTTAACAATCTATCTTGCTATACCCGTTTTGGATCTAGCGTTTCCTTTTGTTGGATTTGAAAAAGAAACAAAGTTGTTTTGTTTTTCTGAAGGGTTTAGTACGTTCCACGTAGAACATAAGCACCCTTTTAACGTCTAGTGTATGTAAAGAACGTTCTGCAACAGTTTGTGGTTTTGGAAAGAAAGCAGGTAACTCCAAGGTTTTATTTAGATGGAAAGGAGAAATGACCGTGGGCAAAAATTTCGGGTTGGTGCATAAACGCACTTTGTCTGAGAACACTTGGAAGTAAAGTTCTTCGATTGTGAGTGCATGTATCTCGCTGTCCCTTCGTAAGGATGTTATCGCTACGAGGAAAGCTACTTTCCATGTTAAGAATTGCAGTTGGCAATTATGCATTGGCTCAAATGGTGGCCCCATAAGCCGTGTTAAGACCATGTTTAAATCCCATGCTGGTACTAGAGGTGTACGTGGGGGAATGATTCTTTTCAATCCTTCCATGGAGGTTTCGATTACAGGAATGCGGAAAAGTGACTGGTATTTCCTGTTTTGGAAATAAGCTGCAATAGCTGCTAAATGTAGGCGTATTGAGGTGTATTCTAACTGACATTTGTAAGTGTAACAGGTGACATATTAGTTGTTGTTCTGTTGGGAAAGAAGGATTAATGTGCTGTGTTGTATAGTAATGCACAAAACACTTCCATTTTGCTGCACAGCAAGCCCTTGTGGTAGGTCTTCTTGCTTCTTTGAGAATAGTCATACATTCGTCAGGTAGGTTGAGGTATCCAAATTCTATGTCAATAGAAAGGTATGCAATTTCCAATGGAGAGAAAGAGAAAAGAGGCGGTCGGGAAGACCTGAGGCGTCAGATCAGGGGATCTGATCCATCAGGAGCAAGGAATCTCACACACCCAGATGGGTGTCCTGCTTCATCATCAGACAGCTCCTCGTTGGGCCGGCATGGCAATGCCCATTGAACCCGCAGGGGGGCTCTTTGCCGGAGTTCTTTTGATTACTCTGCCGATGTGAAGGTGAGGTGCAGTGTAAATGTGAAGTGAGGGCCCCATCAGGCTTTTCCACCACCCTACTACCTGCCTTTTTTAGGCAGAGGTTGAGGCAGAGGGCGAGGCAGAGGGCGAGGAAAACGAAGAAACGTACCACAGAAAAAAAAAAAAAAAAAAAAAGAGTACAGTGGCAGGAACCACCAATAGAGACTCAACGACAAATGAGGAGTCAGACCAGCAATCACAACCAAACAAATTCATAGTGAATCTCTGATATAACCCTGTCCAATACGGAGACGGCGGTCTTGCAAAAAGGTCTTGGCTTTGTGCCTACCCAGAAGACTGATAAATTTCGTACTGTGAGCTACACCAATTCTACCCAAAAATACATCTAAAAGCTTTCAGGGTAAGCCCACTATTGATACCTTTGAGGCCTCAGGAACCCATCTACATTTACGCCTGCATCAAGTATGATTTCAAACGAAATATTAAACATGGCAGTCCTTAAGGAGGTGGATATGCATACTGATAAGCCACCATTTCACAATATGTCCCACTTAAAACTGACTGCCGTGCAGTCTCTGGCCAATGACACCCATATCGCCATAAAACCGACTGATAAGGCAGGGGCCATTGTCATCATGACAGCTACAGATTATGATAATGAATGTCGTCAACTTTCTGATATGTGATACTGCACACCTATCAAGCAGGACTCTAGAAAGAGACTAAGCCATTATCAGCTCCTTTGTAGGTTCTGCTGAAGCACAAGGATGGCTCAGCAAAAACTAGGCTGACTTCCTTTTGAATACCAATCCTAGGACGCCTTATTTTTATGTCCTCCCCCAAATACACAAGGGCACCATACCACCGCCAGGAAGACCCATTGTGTCAGGGATAGGGATCCCTACTTCAGTCCCTCTCCATTTTTTGTGATCACTTCTTACGTTCTCGAGTGACCAGGACGCCCTCCTTATTTCAAGACACAAGGGACGTGCTTAATCTTCCTGAGGAAACTAATGGTACTACCCATGTAGACCGCCTGGTCACCCTTGATGTGGAGGCTCTTTATACTAACATTCCGGAAGACGCCCTTTTGGAGGTAGTAGAGAACATCTATCTGAAACATGGACATCAGCCACCCCAGTGAGATTAATCCTCGAGTGCGCGACTGTGGCCCTCAAGGATAATTTCTTCCAGTTTCAAGATCAGCTATACCACCAATTGCAGGGCACATCGATGGACAGTATTTTCGCCCCTAGTCTAACCTGTCTTTACATGTCCAACTTTGAAAAAGAAAAAATTCTATGCGATGATAACCCTTACTCTGTCTACATTATTGTATGACGCCGCTACATTAACATTATTTTAATTATAGATTTCTAGAACCTATGGTCTAGACTCCGTGTGCACTACAAAGTCCCCAATTGGGATTTCTTCCTAATGCTACTCCAATAAACGTCATCCACAGTAGCGATAATCAAAGATACAACGAAATAATACTCAAAAAACAGTGAAACATCCAGATAATTGTATAAATTAAATGTCTGCAGTCCAAAGAATTATGATGCGAAGGCGAAATGCTTGTTCATGTTTCATCCGTGTGAAAGATGATTTTTATTTTCTTGAGGGTTAACAAATCAATTCAACCCAATGCATTTTGGGCCAATACAAAATCCCTTCAACAGGGGTATCTACAAACAAAAATACATGATTTTTAGCTATATAACTAATAGAAGTTAACTGCTACTTAACAACCTCATATCGTGAGGGACATCTGATAATCAATTGCAAGCGAGATTAGCTCCAACCTATTATTAATAAAATAGTTGATGCGAGAAAATGAAAAAAATTAATCTAGAAGAAATGTTATGGTACTTGCCCCATATTAACCTCCTGTGAGCGTCTAAAACCACTTAATCAAGTACCACCAAGGAAGAGTAAAAATGCAAGACTAAATCAGAGTGTGAGGCCAGAAGTACCAAGAATAGTGTAAGCCATGCTTGGCATTATGAACAAAGTGAACGTGCTTTCGCGTAAAACAATGTGAACACGTGAGAGTCAACTAACAATAGGAAAACATGCATCTATCTGTTGTGGTTGTGAAATCTGTTGTGGTTGTGAATTTTTCTGAGTGCAGAAACTGAAACCACTCAATCCTTTTGACAGTCAGTAACTGACAAGTACGATGAGCGTAAAACCGTACTTCAACCAGTGGTATAAATGGATGCCGGGTTCCTAACTGGTGAAAGGTAGCAAGGAAAAGAAACACAAAAAGTACTGACCTCGTGGTTCCCAACACAGGATACTTGCACAATTGTGTTCCATGGAAGTGCCTCAGTAACACGGACGCACCATGTTGGGTCAATTACGTAAGTGCTCGCTGGGTGAAATACGTGCCTCAGCGTGAGGAAATGAAAAAAAGGAAAAAAAAAGTGTCTAAAAGTGACTTATGGTGTTTGGTCTGAAAAAGCAATAAAGTTTCGGGCGGATGACAATCCTACAGGATTATTGTGAAGTACATGCGTTTTTAGGAAGGTTCCCTTTGCAATACAGTGCATGTTATTAGTTGTTTTACATAAAAACTCAGCCCAGTTGAATTGTGTTAAGCAAAAAAACTATTGTTTCAATGCGTATACAAAGCTTTCTTTAAGTGGTCTGAGAAAGCAATAGAGATTCGATTGAATGACAATCCTACGGTAGTATTGTGAACAAGTTTACGTATTTGTGGAAATTATACCCTTTACAATACAGTGCATGTTATTAGTTAATTTGCATAGGAAACTAAGTCCAGTTAGATTGTGCTGTGCAAAAAAACAATACTTTTGCTACACGTATGCAAAACGTTGTTTGAAATGTTGATTGTTATGGTGGTAGCAATGTACAGGAAAACTTTAACTAAACAACCATTGTGTTTTTGAAAAAAGACAAATTCCAGAGCTGATGAGCTCTTGCTGGCTATCCAATGTGAATCCCATATTACAACAAGAGATGCGGACATAATATCCAATTCCATAAATTATCATTGCTGCATAAAATCTAGGATATCGAACTGTGTATATTCCAACACGAGGTAATGGAACAGAAAGATCAATGTGTGATATTGCAAGATGCAATGTTGTCTAACATGATCTAAAATCAACTCGGAAAAAAATATATATGACGCGATGTAATGTCTAAAATAGCCCAATGTGGGATGGTGAGAAAAGTATGTATGATGCGAGCGTGAGTAATGTAATGGAAGGTCATTAGACTACTGCAGATGATTAAATGGCTAACAGACAGAATGTAGTGGTCTGGGAGGTGCAGGACAGGCTGCTGTGATCTATCGGTTTCAAGAACTTAGAGAAAACACGATAATTCGAATTTGTCATTCAAACCTTTAGGGTTCAATGTATCCAGAAATCTAACCCAGTAGGATTCACGATCTGCTAGAGTTCTCGCCTGGTTTTTGTCAGGTTGATGGGTAATCACTTCAAGGACCATAAAGCGTAATTGAGCTATTGTATGTCTGTTCTCATTCCAGTGGACTACCAAGGGTGAGTTCGGTGTCTTGGTTCTTATACGGATCTTGTGTTCAGTGATCCTTGTTCTAATCTTTCTTTCCGTCTTGCCTACATAGAGTAGCCCAATCGGGCACTTGATGACGTAAATTAGAATTGCGTGTACTGAATGGGTTACTTTGATCTGTTTTCCTGTCCATGGATGGAAAATGCTCTTCCCTACGAGCACGTTGTTGCAGTGAGTACAGTTACTACATCTTCTCATGCCTCTGTGAGCCTCGTTGTCCAATTTTTTGACATTGACAATAGTTCCCTTAAATTGTTGGTTCTTTTGTAGGCGAATGAAGGAGGGTTGGAAAATAATCCTTTAAAGTCTGGTTCCGTTTGGAGTAACTCCCATCGTTTTAAGATTATACTTTTGATGGCTGGTGACTTACGGGAAAATGTGGAGACAAAGACTTCCGTATCAACTTTTTCTTTCGCCTGTTTTCCCAAAAGTTTTGCCCTGTCAAGTTGCTGTACCCGTTGTAAGTATCGATCTAATACCTCTTCCGGGTATTCTCGTTGTAAGAATTGAGTCTTAAATGCGTGTATGGTGGAAGTACATTCCTCAATGTCTGATGTAATACGTTTTATCCTTGTGAATTGTGAAAATGGAAGATGCTGTTTAAGAGATGGCGGGTGAAAACTGCTGTAGAGTAGCGCATTATTCCCGTCAGTAGCTTTCTTGAAGACTTTTGTTTGAAAACCTGTCAGAGGTTGTGATTTCCATGCTTTATTAGAGTTCCCTAAAATGCAATTGGCCGACTCGCTCACTTACCTTAAATGTCTCAGGTCCGGCTCTCCAATAGATGCCTGCCCCGCTAAATTATTGGCATCCATTGCCCCTACTATTAATTTTACAGTAAATAAGGTACTTAATTCATCTCTTTTTTCTGGCAAAGTGCCACGTATTTGGAAGCAGGCCAAAATGTTACCACTTTTTTAAAAAAAAACTTCTGCTGATCATAATGATCCCGCCAATTATAGGCTGATTTCTCTCCTTCCAGCTCTCTCTGAAGTCTTAGAAAAACATGTGAATAAAGCTATTTCAGATCACGCAGAAAGCTATAATCTGCTTCATCCGTCCCAATCTGGCTCAGGGCTAATTTTAGCACTGAGACTGTCCTGTTAGAAGTGACAGAGTACATCAGGGAAAAATTGGATCAGGGTGGTAGGGCCATTCTGATATTACTGGATCTGTCGGCGGCATTCGATACTGTCCCACATGAGAGACTTATTGACGGATTGAGAAGTCTGGGTATTGGTGGGACAGTACTGGCCTGGTTGACCTCTTTTCTGCAGCACAGATCCCAGGAAATATGGTTACCCCCTTTTTCATTCCCCATCATGAATGTAGGAGTACCCCAGGGTTCTATTCTTAGCCCGACTCATTTTAACCTATACATGTCCCCCTTGGCATCGGCAAATGGTGCTAAGATTATATCCTACGAGGACGACACTCAACTGATTTTCACCTGCGAAAAGGGAACTGACTTCGACGGTGTTAACATCAGAGCATGTCTTACAAAGGTGTTTCATTGGCTCAAGGTGAATCAGTTGAAATGCAATCCGGTTAAATCTGAGATTGTCTTTTTTGGCCAACCTGCAGTGAGTAATTGGAATGTATGGTGGCTGGAAGAGTTATCGCCGCCTGACGTAGAGCAAACATCTGTTAAAAACCTAGGCGCTTTTCTGAATAGTGCCCTCTCCATGAGGACCCAGGTTCAAACCCTGGTAGGCACATGCTTTGGTATTTTGCGTATGTTAAAAAAAAAAAAATTCTTCCACTTCGGACAATAGATACCCGGAAAATAGTGGTCCAGGCCTAGGTGACGGTGAGACTGGACTACGCTAATATCCTGCATCTGGGCCTACCCAGCTACCTTATCCAGCGCCTGCAAATAGTGCAAAACTCCGCGGCCAGGGCAACCCTCAGACCTAAACCAAGGTCTCATATGTACCCCCTTCTTAAATCCCTCCATTGGCTGCGATTGAAAGAAAGGATTAAGTTCAAAGCCCTAGTTGTTTTTTTCAAGGCCCTTCATGAAAAAGGAGCAAGCTATCTCAGTAAACGAGTTAACTGCTACACTCCAGCACGATCTTTAAGATCTTCCTCCTTTCTCCTTGTCCGTATCCCCAAAGTACTTTTGGCCCGTATGGGAGGCAGGTCGTTTGGGTTCTTGGGCGCACAGGCATGGAACAAACTACCTGCTACACTTAGAGCCATCTCAGAACTTTCGATTTTCAAGAAACATCTTAAAACGTGGCTTTTTAAAACGTAGCTGCGTATCAAGATTCCTGCCACATGCTCGGTCAGCGCCGGGACACTCTTTTTGAGTAGCTGTCGCGCTATATCAAATGCCGTTCATTCATTCATATCCAGCAGTGGAATAACACAGGCCCACGGAGACCCTGCGGTGCGGGGGGCCACAAGCTACAGGAGGCCCCCTCAGCACAATACTCTGGCCAGAGAACTCCCTATTGAGTCTGGAGGGGGCCCCTCCACAAACCTTGCAAGGGGGCCCACTCAAGTTACGTTACGCCAGTGACATCCAGGTAGGTAATGCTGGATTTTTCAATTTTGTGTGTGAATTTTATTCTTGGATTCTTTTGATTAAAGTCCTCCAACAATTCCTCTAGGTCCCGTTTGTGGCCTCTCTAAATAAGGAGGATATCATCAATATACCGTCGGTACATGATGAGTTTCTGGGTCCAAATCTCCTTACTGAGGATGTGTTCAGTTTAAAATGTAAACATGAAAAGTTGTTATAGCTGGGAGCTCCTGAGAAACCCATTAATGTTCAGGTGGTCTGGAGATAATCGGTTTGATCCCATCCGAAGTAACTGTGAAAGAGACTAACAATTCTAGTAAACATATTTTGTTCGCTTTCATTTCTGGTGCTCTAAGCAGTGCCCACTCTGTTCCCTCCAGGCCTTCTTCATGTGGGATTGAGGGCTACAACATCCTCTGTACACAGCCAAATCTCTTCTTGGTGGAAAGTAGTGACATCCGCTAACAATTTCAGTAAATGTGTTGTGTCCTGCAAATAAGAAGGACTTGCTTGTACCAGCGCTTGCAAAAAATGATTCAGATATTGACCCAAAGGTTCATGGATCGACCCACACCCTGAGACAATGGGTCTGAAAGGGGGGGTGGAGGGGGTCTAAAATCTTTGTGCATCTTAGGGAGCATTTATAATGTGGGTCACCCCGGGTACTCTGTGAATAAAAAACGTTTCGTTTTTTCACGGATCCATTCCATCTCCAAAGCTCTTAATAGAATGGAGGACGCTACATTAACGACATACTTAAATTTTGGCAGGGAGACATGGATACCTGTAACGCTTTTTCGAAATGGATCAACACTTTGAATCCTTTCTTGAGATCCACTAGGAACATCTACACTGAAAAACTTTCCTTTTTTTTAAAAATATTTTTTATTGAATTTTTTATCCCTTTTTGTCCAAGGCAAAATATACAAAAAACAACACAAGGTTATGATATAATTTCAAACACATTGTTACATGTTGATAGAAAAAACGAGGTCTAAAGAAAAAGATAAATAACATACAAAGAAGCAAAATTGCCACGCGTTCAATGGACAGGGTTTCCTAGACAATAGATTATTTATGCAAGCACTTCATATAGCAACATATTTATACCCCCACCTCTAAATTAAACAAACCATCACAAATGAAAATTGCCTATAATTTAAAATGTTTCCAATCCAATCCTTATAAATCCTTACAAACCAAACCTAGTTTATAGGATCCACTCTGATATTGGAGACCAAGTTTTGGCGCCCATAGTTCTTTTCCTTCTCCCTTTGGTCTTATAGATGGATAGTTCAAAATTATACATGGCTAAGAGTCTGGAACGCCAATTAATAAAAGTGGGTGGATCAGGGCTAATCCACTCATTGGTAATACAGGCCCGTACCGCCGCCATTATAACGAATAGAAGAGCAGTTGTGGCTTCCGATCTTAAATTTGCCGCCCTATCAGATCCTACACCAATAATTACTATTTCTCCCGTAATTATCATGGGGGATCTAAATATTATACCTAAACAATTCTCCATTCCTTGAAAGAACTCACCCAGTCTAGGACAAGAAAAAAACATATGAGATGAATCCGCCGCAAATAATCCACACCGATTACATTTGTCCCCCACCGTTACACCACATCGAGCCACCTTACTAGGAGTGTAATATAAATCATAGAGGGCCATATAATGCTGGCTACGTATTCTTCCAGTCATTAAAACTTGGTTGGCAAGCTCAAGGGATTTAATTATATTAATATCCTCAACTCCCAATTTGTTTTCCCCATTTAGTTTTACGTATATCCAGATCATCCGGGAATATTTCCACTAACTGTTGATAAAATTGACCTATTGGTGTTTTCTTCATCATTTTTTCAATTAAAGGGATTTTCACAAATTGTTGTCCTGTTCCTGACCCCCGCCTAGCCAGAAAGCTACGTATTTGAAGGTATTTAAAGAAGTCTTGCTTACCTAAACCGTATTTCTCCTGTAGGTCTGAGAATGCTAAAAGATGGCCTTTATCAAACAGATCCCCTAAGCATTGTATTCCTTTTAAGCTCCATCTAATTGTTACTTGATCCCGAAAAATTATGGGCAGTATCCCGGGAGCCGAGAAAGGGGTATAGGCATTCAAATTTAAAACCAGTAGCTTCCGTTTAATTTGTTTCCAGACTGCATAAGCCGCCTTGAGTATCTTAAATTGTTTTTTTAAAGTAACTGGGCTCAATTACCTTAAATAAGCAACCATTAATTTCTTCTCCCAGCCCGAATTCGTAGATTGATGGTCTATGAAAAAAGGGGATCTCAGCTTTAGTCCCAGCTACTAAGGGCCCCATATATTGCATCATAGCTGCCCAATAATACATTATAAAATGTGGAATGCCCCAGCACCCCCGGTGTCTAGGTCAAACCATTTTCTTATATGCCCTTCTCTGTCTTCGATACCCCCACAAAAACCTGGAACATATCCTCTCTAATTTAATAAAACACGATGAGGAAAACTCTAAGGGGATTGTTCTAAACATATATAAAAATTTCGGAAGAACCAGCATTTTTAGTACATTACATCTACCATGAAGGGATAGATGAAGATGGTCTAACCTTTCCAGGGTTGCATTCACCTTCTCCATCACAGGGAGAATATTCAGATCGGGATCTTATCCACCACAGATGAGATTTTTATTCCTAAATATGTTACTTCAGGAACAATTGACATATTTGCCGGGGGATCCTTGCCTGAGTATAGTACCGGAGTTTTTTCTATATTCAATTTATAACCAGAAAAACAACCAAACTGAACAGCCAATGACTTAATTGCAGGCAGGGCGGTAACAATATCACTAGAAACTACAACTATATCATCGGCATAAGCCAATGCTCTGTACTCAATATTACGAAAACTGACTGGTTTAATACCTATGTGCTGATTTAGTTTATTCAAAAATAAATCAATATATAATGCAAATAAAAGAGGGGAGCACGGGCACCCTTGCCTTGTGCCCCTACTGATATTAAATAAGTCTGACTCTTGTCCAGATATACGTATCGAGGCTACCGGGCATATATATATAGGGTCTTAACTGCTTGTATAAAATGAGAACAAAAACCTTTCCATCGCAAAACCTCCCACATATATTGCCAGGAGACCCTGACGAACGCCTTCTCGGCGTCCAACAGGATCACCCCCAATACAGATTCAGTTGCCTGAGCCCAGTCCAGGAAAGCTATTACTCGTCTCACGTGATCAGCAGTATCCCTACCTGGGATAAACCCATGCTGAAAATTGGATACTAGAGGGGTAATGACCGATCCCAGGCGCGGAGCAATAATTTTAGAAAAGATCTTACTATCTGAGTTAATCAATGAGATTGGTCTATACGAGGATGGGTACAATTCAGGTTTGTCTTTTTAAAAAAAACAATAATAATAGTTTTACGCCATGAATCTGGTGCAATTCCGTGTTGAGCAGCGAGAAACAGTATCATAAGTTCCAGTCTTAGAACTTGACGAAATGTCTTATAAAATTCTAGAGGTATGCCATCCAGACCTACAGCTTTTCCTATAGCTAGTGACAATATTGCTCCCTCCACTTCCTCCCAAGTTATATCTGCTGCTAATGCCTCATTTTGATCTTGTGTAACTTTATTAGTTTCAATATCAGAACTAAATTCCATCATTTTCTCATCTGTATCTACTATTTCCTCCTCTGTATATAAGAGGTCATAAAATTTGCGAAAAACATTCAAAATTTCGCCTGGGGAATCCTGTATCGGATTGAAATGATCCTGTATCCTATAAATTCTATTAAGTATTCCCTTCTGCTGCAATCTCTTCGCTAAGATCCTGCCAGAATTTTCCCCGCTTCATAAATTTGAGCCCTATATATAGCCAGTTTCGTTGCAATTTTCGCCGCAAAATGCTGATGAATTTTCATTTTTAAAATTGCAATGGCCTTTAAAGTTTTTTCCATATTTTGTTGCCGGATTACTTCCCCATAAGCTCTATTTCTAATAGCCTTAACTGATTCATCCCATCCTTAATTTCTGCCAAAATTTTACGTTATTTAACTATAGAATAACTGAGTGTTTCCCCCCGAACCGCGGCCTTAAATGTATCCCAGATAATAGGATCAGAAGCGGTTCCCCGATTATTTAAAAAAAATTCTGTAATCCAATCACACATGTGTCTACAGTATTCGGGATCCAATAGAAGTTTGCGTTCAAAAGTCCACGCCTTTGGCTGGGCCCTAGAACTAATGTCAAGTTCTAATACGACCGGATTATGGTCTGATATTATCCTCGGCATAATCTCTACCTTGGCACTTGTTACTTTTTCAGCTGAAATAAAAAAATAGTCTAAGCGCACATGTTTTCTATGGGGAGCCGAGTAAAAAGTATCTCCCGGGACATCTTTCTTATAAGCGTGCCATATATCGACCAACCCAAATTCTTTAACTAGGCCTTGGGTAGCTTTAAAAACTTTGGTTTTTTTACCCGTATATGGGCGATCACTAGTAATGTCAAAGCCACCCTCTAAATGAAAATTGAAATCCCCACAAAGGATTAAGGGGGCTGGCCATGCCACTAATTCAACACTTAAATAATACAACACCTCCGGGTCGTCCAGATTAGAACCATAAATAGAACAGATCGTCAATGATGAACCATTAACAGTTATTTCCACAATGACCCACCGCCCCAAAACATCCTCCTTTACCCGATTACGAACACCCAGGCCATATCTCATCAAAATCGCAACCCCTCTTGTGGTTGAACTCTGTCTGGTACACCCGAGTATATCCATACCCAAGTCATTCAGCCACTTTCGATTATTCCACGCGATATGGGTTTCTTGCACACAAAGAAGATCAATACGCATCACCTGCAAAATTTGAGCCATCACCCCTCTTTTCTTTTTATCGTTTAAACCACATATATTCCACGAACATATGGATAATCTACCCATCATTGTTATTCAATTAAGTTAATCATACCTTGTCTACCCTGCCCATAACCTAAACCACGTTTCAAAAAACATAATCTCTCTCAAAAACATAAGCATCATAACCTTGATACCATATAAACACCAAATACCAAATGTGCCTTCTCCCACCCCCTCCCACCTCCTCCCACCCTTGCCACCCCACCCCCTCCCCTCCCAAATGAGGCATAAGGACCAGGTCCTCTATGATGGGTAGTGGATTAACACTCCCCCAGACCCCCCAAAAAAAAAAAAAAGAAGGAAGAAAACCAGACACCCCCCTGAATCTGTGAGAATTCCCTAGCAGCCTAAGAACACATTTAGACAATTATCTCTAGATTTGCTTCACATTGTACTCAGAAATTCCTTTGCTAATATGTCTGATACAAAAAAATTGTATTTTTTCCCTATATATGATTTTTAGCTTGGCCGGATTGAGCAGATAGGCTTGTGCCCCTTTAGCCTGAAAAACTGAGATCATTTGTCGCAGCTGCCATCTCTTTTGAACAATGGCCTGGCAGAAATCCGGACAAACAAAAAATTTGCAACCCTTACCACCTCTCTTCCTGTCAGGCCTTGCCAAATCATATATTGATTCCCGCAACAGAAAATTATTCAAGCAAATCAATATCGCCCTTGGTTTTTCATTTGATCCCCCTGCTCTACCTCGTTGATTAAATGGGAACCTGTGTGCTCTCTGAAGTTCTACTTCCCAATTCCAGTGCTTAAGTTCGGGGAAGGCTTCAGAAAACAGTTCGATGACAAACTGCCTAGGATCTTTGCCCTCCCGTCCCTCTGGTATTCCCAAAATGCGTAAATTGTTCCTTCAGGAATGATTCTCCAAGTCAATAAGTTTCCAATTGATGTCATCTCTTAGAGCTTCCAAAGATACCATTGTGGCCTTCTGCTGCACTATTTCGTCTTCCACTGCTGATATCCTTTCCTCAGCTTCCCCAATTCTTGTGGATATCTCAGTGCAAGTCTTAGCAATTCGGCGCACAGTATTTTGTAGTTTGCGAACAGCACCCTGGGTTCGCAGACCCTCCGCCTTGGTCTCTTCCCGATGCGCCATTATTATTTGATATATTGTACTGAGGGTAATTTCATTTTCTCTCCCTGCGGCTGCACTGGGTGCTTCTCCAGAGGTCTCGCCCAAACCACCATTCTTCTCAAGTAGAGGGGAAAATGAGTAATCCCACACTAGTGATACAGCTGTACCAGGCATCTTTTTTGATAAAGGGTTAGTAGTGTCCCTTAATTTGCGCACTGTCCCCTGATCATTGGACACCTCCAAATTCATCTCCTCGTCATCCCGCAGATAATTGCTCGTGTCACTCTTATCATCTGCCCAATCCCCCCCTCACTTTCGTTCCCAGAGGAGTTGGAGGGGTCCGACATTGAATAAAATGTACCACCTGTATCCCCAGAATCTATATCTTTAATTAGTTCTTTATCTGAAGGGCCATTGGTCTGAGGGATCCCAACATTATCCTCCCCCTCCTGGTATTGACTGCCAGAATTTTGATTGTCTATACTCTGATTCCTGTTCTCCAGAATCAAGCCTTCTACTAGGGAGGGCTGAGCTGATTTCCCTACTACTTGTAAGGGATTATATAGATTAGGTGTCTCACGTGCCTCAAGTATTTCTTCCAACTCTTTTGTATTGCCAGGGGCTGTGTTACCAACCGCAGATGCCTCTCTCTGAATAGAGGAAGTTGAATGAGACAGTCCCCACAAACTCGCCTACATTACTCCGCAAATCCCTGCTGCCCTGTGAAGCCATTTCTTTCTTTATTAACAATGCCTCAGCCCCTGGCAAAGCCACGAAAGAATGTTTCTGCCCTGATACATCTGCAGATACTTTGTTGCGTAGAGCAGCCATTGCCACAGCCCCTGGGGATATACTAGTTTCTATATCCACCGAAGCCTTACCTCTGCCCAATTGTTTCTTAAAGATCCCGGGTACCGTTCGTGGTTTTTGCACCCTCTGGATAGACCCGGGAAAGGAACCGTTGTCTTCTTGGCGTGCCCCGGCGCCTCGGCTGGCCAGCTGGTTTCCTTTCTCCGCGGGAGAGGAAGCAGGAGATACCGGGATTACAGACGTAACCACGGACGTTGCCACTGCAGCACCCCGGGTCTTAGCGCCTTTGTTTGCTGTCTTCGGGGCCATTACAACCCCTAATGATCGCACAGAAAGTTCGTCCACCCTCAAACGCCAAAGCCTCCACTGAAGCAAATTCCGCTGAAGACTCGAGGCGGGGCACCGCAATCTGCCACGGCCGATGTACGCAGCACTCGGCGGGTTCCAGAGCAAATACCGCCACAGCATTACACAGCCAAGGTATCCATTTCCTCAGGTGACTTACAGGGGGGGGGGGATCTCAGAGGAGCGTCCGCAAGCCACTCACTCAGCCGCAGTTGCGGCCGCCATCTTGCCTCCGCTAAACACACCCGATTCCCAATGCCCACTGAAAAACTTTCCTTCCTAGATTTGTTGATCTCCTTAGAAGGAGGACGCCTGCATACAACTACGCACAAAAAGCTAATGGACTAATGGTTTTCTAAGTCACCACACTAAACACCTGAGAGATAATCTACCATATGGGCAATTCTTACGGCTGCGCTGTAACTGTTGATCCACCAGTGACTAGGACTCCCAAGCACATACATTGACTGCTAACCTAGAAGCATTAAACTACCCACCTCACGTGGATTAGGTGGCAGGCAAAAGGGCCAAAAATAACAGGGCAACCTTATTGGAACCAAGACTGCGCACTCCAGATGATGCTCAGACCTGTGTGACATTGTTCGCCCCTCAATCCAACAAAATGAAGAAAATCATCAAAAGACACTGGGCCATACTAGAAACGGGGTCCCTCACCCTGCCTGCCCCACCTTTTGCCTTTAAACGCACTAACAACATTAAAGATACTATTGTATATACCAGACCTACGGCTGTGATTAACCGCGGCGTGAAATCCGCGGCGGCGGTTTTAATCAGTGGGCGGGGCCGCGTCGGCCAACGGACGTGCGCAGCACTACGCAGGTAGTGCTCGTGACGGCCGTTGGCCGACGGGCGCATCGAAGGGGTTAAACCTACACAACAGCTATGGGGTTTACCTCCTGTAATCGGACATTATCCATATGGATCCTACGGGGTCTGTGTTCTTACTTAACCCTCCAAAACCATCCAACTTGACCCCACCCAGATATGAACGCAGAGGTCCAATACCAACTGTAACTCAAAGAACTGCGTCTATATGATCACTTGCCCTTTTAACAAACGCCTTGGCCACACATATAACAGGGCTGAATGACAACATCCCGTGGAGTGAGATGTCCACATAATGCTCCTGTATAGCCCACATTCTTCCATCACCAAGCTCATCACTGTCTGACAACTTTGAGGGCTTAGGACACTCTCTCACCCAGACTAAGCCATTCTTCTGGTACCACACCTGCTACTTTTTCAGGTCACCCTTTGCGCAGACTAGGGCCCCTCCCTTTCCCCCCCCCCTTTTTCCTAATGGGTCTGTCTCCCGTATGTTTCATGAGTGACCACACGAGTTTAGATTGGCCCCAGGTGGCGTATATCTACTGTCATCCCTTTGGCCCTTCTTGTGTGGTCGGGTCCTCCCTTTACACTCTTGCTAAGGCAAACCATGGAGGAAACTGCCATCACATTTGCACTCCTTCCCACCGTATCGCGGAATGCAGAACTGCACTCACGCAATATGGCGCGTCTGGTCCTCTGATTTTTGAGAGGCCATTAACAACATCCCCACAGGTTGTGCCTTCGACTTTTACATTCACACTGCATGATGCTTGCTAACCAATTTGGGGCATTACCCATTTGGCCATTGTTTGTATCTTAACATTAGAACCTCTATGGATTTGTTGGTACTCGACCTAGCACCCCGAGTGCTACTTCCGCATACCACGCTTCAACGAACATGGCGCCTTCAGCCAAGACAACGCTTTAGCAATTTGCTTTCTGTCTAGCTGCATCCGTATGGAGGCACCAACACTCAATTCGGAACCATGCGGTCGGGTTCCAAAAACGCCACTCGATCTGCGAGTATTACTCTGTTGCTATGATCCCCATTTGGCTTTACAATTTGTGCATGTATTACATTTTTTTGCAAATGTCCCCGGTCTTTGTTGTCCTTTTAGGTGGCATGACACCAATGTGCATCCCTCTGCTACCCGTTTTTGGCTCCAATGTTAGTTTCTTGGAACTTTTCGATGCCAATGTTTGACAGCTCCGAGTGATACCTTGGTGTCGAAGATTTGGCGGTGCCGATTTACATTTTGTTGCCCGCAGTGTGCGGAACTGGCCCCTTGTTGTTGTCTGGCTGCACGATCAGGATTGAGAATATTCGTCCTTTCTCGGCTCTGAGGCTTGTTCATGGTGTCGGCCTGAACCTGTAGGTTGTGGCGCACCATGGAGGGGTAGTGGCAGTGGTGTGTGTATTTTCTTTGCATTGGGGGGGGGGGTAACAGTACGATATGCGTAGTCGTCTTGGAATAGTTCTTTCTTTGTCTCCATCACCCGGAGACAGTCACTTTCGACGGTCAACTGTGTGGACGCCGGGAAGACTTTCCCGGCGTAGTAGTCTATCTTCCTTGTTTTTCCGTAGGCTGCGTGACGTCGAATCCTGCAGAGCTTCAACGCAATCCATCCAAGCCCAATGGCGCAAAAAAACTTTCTAAGGAACAAAGTGTTCAGCATGCGCAATGCCTCGAGGGGGAGAAGAAACGAAGCACGATACCGATCATAAAACTTCCTCGAGAGAAAAATAACTTGCAGAGTCTGGGCCCAACAAGAGATGGCAGGAGTATGCACAGCATGTGTATCTGCAGTCAACACATGCTACTAATATTCTGTTTTAAATCTTCCAAATCCAGTCTGGCACTTGGGGATTTTAAAAAAATTTAGGAATCTACGTATCCATACGAAATGCCACATACATGTGCAGTCAGTTTGCTGAAGTCCATTCCTTTATATCCCTATACCATGATGTCCAGCCTGGGTCCCTCAGATAGGAGCTAATGTACTGTAATGCTGCTGCTAACAGAAGGCAGAACATCAATGTGTGCTTTTTCAATTTAATTGATATTAAGATATGTAAGGTGTTTGAGGTTGTCGATAAGGGTGAAACAAGACTAAGTTAATGACCAGTTTGTTGGATGGCAAAATGACAGGTTGCCCACCATGATCTTAGAGATTGTAGAATAGAAAATAATAATTTGGGGTGTTGGTGAACATCATGGATTGCCTAGATCCAAAAGAGTGATTTTTAAGAGACTCTTACAGGTTCAGTTATAACCTGGTGGCTGGTCTGCCAGGTCGCCAAAGGCTATGGCTTCCTCTCCTTAGGAAGAAGTGCCAATCTGCCGTGCAGAAGTAAATTTATGGCTAAAACCATCCAATATTTTTTAAACATTTATCTGTCAGATAACACTGGCACTTGAGGCCAATAACACATGCCCTACAATCTCTCTTGAGAAACATCCCACATAAGTGGACTTTTCACGTGGGACAAGAGAAGGGCAAAACCACAATCCTGCCTACATGTGATCAGCAAGTTTCCTACACGTCAGGAACACACAATGGTAGTTTATTTGCAATTAACATTTCTGTAACTCTAAATTTTGGAGTACCAATTGAGTTTTTTTTTTTTAAACGGCTAGAATTATGGTCATGAATTGCACCCATCTATAAACCCCTATTCTTGCATACAAATAAAAGATGCATATTTTTCTTTGCTCCCGCATTTCTATTAATTTTATTGATAAGTGATACATAGTTGATACACAATATAAACTTTTTGTAAGCAGCGGGTCAACTGCTGGCTCTACGTTTCGCATGTTTTTGTAAATGCCTGCATTGCACTTTCTCACTATCGGCTGTGTAAATTGCCTTTTAACTTTTTAATCACTTTTATGCTGCCTCACAATCATTATTTGTACTGGTTTTACTTGCCGTTGTCGCATTGCTTCTTCGTGCCGCCCTCCCCTGCTGGGACTTCTTAAGGCGCCATTTTAGGAGTGCGTGCTCTAGCTTTTTAGGGGTGGGGATGATAAAAAGGCGCGTTGCGCGGACGCGCCGCTGGCGCGCCGAAGGCGCACCAAAGGCAAGCCCGTCTGCGCCCGTCAGCGTCCCGGATGCGGCCAGCGCCAGCTATGCTGCTGGGTCCCCCACTCATGCCGGCAGTTTGACTTATCAGTATAATAGGGAGGAGCCGATGTCACTTAACACCATGACGTGCGCAGCCTTTACTAAATGGGACTTAATGGCAGAAATGGCGTCTGTTTGCAGCAAGTGCAGGTACAAATTCCTATCGCCTTCTTTCTCTCCTATGGAGTTGTACAGGGGGGCGCCTTTCTCCACCGCCTATTAAGGCGGCTTTAATTAATGCTCGCTCAGTTCCCAAACACTTCCAGGACATTTTCGATCTTCTGACTGATGAGTCCTTAGATCTGCTCTTTCTCACCGAGACGTGGCGCACCCCTTTCTCAAACCAGGTTATCGAGATGGCCATCCCCAACGGGTTTGAAATCCTCAGAGTGGATCGTAAGGCAGGGCGAGGGGGGGGGGTTGCAGTGGTCGTGAGGGATGATTGGGAGTGCCATTGCCATGAGCTGGTGGAATTACCGGACATTGAAGCAATGGATTTCTGTGTTGATATCACCGCACTTTTCACTGGGAGGGATTGTGTTGTATAGACCCCCTGGCCCCGTCGGACTTTTTCCCTGCGTTCTTGATGGCTGGATTTTGTCTCGAGTCCTTTGATATTCGCACTTTTTGCTCCTAGGAGACTTTAATATACATATTGACAATACTGAAGCGGGAGATACACAAGATTTTTTATCTGTGCTTCAAACTGCCCAACTCGAACAATATGTAACCTCAGCTGCACACTGCGGAGGCCACATTTTGGATGTGATCTGTTCCAGCTTTTCACTGGTGGTGGCGCCTCCCTTGAAAATAACGTGGTCGGATCACTATTTGCTGTTCTTTTCATGGCAACTTCCCAGTAAAGCCCTTGTGGCTAGACCTTGTAGGGACGATCTGGGGACTGCCACCCATAGAATCGATCTGTTAGCCTTCAGTCAGGCATTGGCCGAATGTCTGCCTCAGCTCCCGGAGGATTTTCATGGGGCCCTTGAGAACTACAATAACTGGATCACTAAGGCGGTGTCGCATCTTACCCCGCAAAATAAACCTAGGCGGCAAAATGGGCCTCTTTCCACACCCTGGTTCTCACCTGCACTTAAAGTGCAAAAAAAGCATTGCAAAAGGTTAGAAAGGCAATGGAGACAATTATTGCAGCGAGGCCACAGCTGCCTATAAGGCGGCTCAAAAATCCTATTACGCTGATATTAAGCAAGCTAAATGCCTGCACTATGCTGAACGTATTGCCTCATCTGGCAATAATGCTAAAGAGCTTTTTAATATTGTACAGCTATACGACACCGAAAGCTATGACCAAAGCCCATGTCCCATCGCTCCCATGGTGTGAAGAACTTTCCAACTTTTTTATCAATAAGGTGAGAACACTCCAATCTCATTTTGGCAATTTGGATATCCAGGCAACTCCCACTTCCTTCCCTCTTCAAAATTCATTTTCCTCTGAGGTCACTTTCGCCACCTTTGATGTAATTCCTTTGGCTGATTCTATGGCCGCCTTGTCCACTCTTAAGTTTGGCTGCCCCAGTGATCCGTGCCCCGACAAACTTTTGGCGAGTGCCGCCACTGTAATCAACCCTTTCTTGAACCAGCTGATTAACTCTTCTTTGGCATCGGCCACGTTCCCTCCCGCCTGGAAACAGGACTTTATTGTCCCCTTATAAAAAAAGGTGTCCCTTGATCCCAATCTTCCGGCCAGCTACCGCCCGATTTCACTTCTCCCTGCCATTGCTAAAATCTGTGAGAAGATGGTTAATAAACAGCTGACTGCCTATGTGGAACAGCATGGACTCCTTCATTCGGCTCAATCTGGCTTTAGAGCCTCATATAGTACGTAGTCTGCACTGGCGGAAGCCATTCGTGAAACCTTGGATATGGGCGGCAGGGCAGTACTGGTCCTTTTGGACCAGTCTGCCGCTTTTGATACGGTTCCTCACTCACTTCTCCTCGCCCGTCTACAACAGCTGGGTATCACGGGTTCCGCTAGTAAGTGACTCAAATCTTTTTTGGAAGGCAGAACTCAGAGCGTTTGGATCCCCCTCGTTTACTTCCACCTCCCAAGAGCTTCAGACCGGGGTACCCCAAGGATCCGTGTTAAGCCCGCTTTTGTTCAACATTTATACGTCTCCTCTTATTCAGCTGGCGGAGGAATTAGGTGCCAAGGTCGTCACCTATGCTGACGATACTCCGCTTCGGTTTACTTGGAAAAAGCATGAGTCGTCTACTGATTCTGTTAAGACCTGTCTGGCAGCTGTATTTAATTGGCTCACTTCCGCCCAGCTCAATTGTAACGAAGATAAAACCGAGATTTTATTCTTTGGTACATTTCCCCCTCTGTTCTGGCACTCGTTTTGGCCGGAGGAGTCCCCGTAGCCATCGCCGCAGGGCCTCCCAGTCAAGAACCTTGGGGTCTGGTTCGTTGAAAGGCTTAGCTTCAGCAGCCAAATCAGTAAGCGGACAGGTACCTGCTTTGGCATTTTGAAGCTACTTAAAAAGTTTCTGCCTCTTCTCCCTTTAGCAGCTAAGGAAACGGTTACCCGTGCACTGGTCACCTCCCGTATCGACTATGCTAATGCACTTTATGTGGGTCTTCCTGGCTTCCTCCTGGATAGACTCCAGGTGGTTCAGAATGCCGCTGCCAGACTGCTTCTCGGCCTCCCTAACCGTATGAGTGTCAGGCACCATTTGCGTAATATTCATTGGCTGCCTGTGAGAACAAGGGTTAAGTTCAAGGCCCTGGTAATGGCCCATGCTGCCCTCTACGAGTATGGCCCTGTCTATCTCAGGAAGCGTTTTCAGTTCTACATTCCTGGCAGACATCTGCGCTCTTCTAATATGTTAAGGGCCTCTCTGCCCAGATATCGCCTGAAAAGGAAAGGTGGCAGTTCTTTGGCCTATCTGGCAGCGGTGGCTTGGAATTCTCTTCCGTTTGATTTACGTATCTTGCAGAATCCCACTCAGTTTAGGAAAAAACGTAAAACTTTCCTTTTCAACTGAATTTCTCTGTGTTTCTGTCCCTTTTCCTGTCTTACTTGGGCTTGCGCCGGGACACTCTTCGAGTAGCTGTGCGAGTTATAAAACCTGCCAACATAACATAACAAATACATTTTTATTTTTCTATGACTGGAGGAACCTGGGAAAAAAAACAGTATATTAATTTCATATTTTCATGGCAAAAGGTTACAAATGTAAACCTAGTCATCAATTTATCTTTTTTACCCTCATTTACTGTCAAATGTTTGTGAATTCATTTATTAACTAGCTTTGAAAGGCATGATGAATCCACCCAAATGAACCTTTGTTGAATGCAGAATCTGATCTCCCTTTCAGCAATGTGCCACTTTCTGGGCTCACAAATGGAGTTCGCCTCCCCCCACTAATCTTCGGCATAAAATGCAAGCGGGTAGAAACCCTAAAACATAAAAAAAATTGACAACCCATTACAAAAGTGCAACATAACGGTAAATGGTACGTATTGTTCCCGTCTTTAACCACTTCAGAAAACTGGAAAGAGGGTGATCTTAGCATAGCAAAATTTTTGGTTGAGGTCTATTTTAGAAATAAAATTACACACTTTTCCTATATAATACTTTTGCCCATTTTAAATTAAAACAAATGACCGGTTTGGCAATATTTTAAGACCCCTCTAGAGGAAATCGTAAACACTGACAATTTTTACTACCCTCAACAAGTGTGGAAAAATGATGCAAATTTGTCATAATGTAAATCTGCGGAAAGTTACTTAGGATAATGTGTGGACATCCCAAATGTCAAAGAAAGGACCCTGCACTAAGAAGAGGGATAAATTATAGCACTTAAAAAAGTTGCATGTATTTGTGTAGCAACTGTCACTTATTTGAGAAAGAGAATGTGCCTTTGTCCAGTTGGAAGCGCTCAAATTTAAGCATCAATGGCTCTTGCTTACTTTGAAGTCCAGACTCGAGTGAATTTGAGAGGAGAGGTCCTTGGTTCAGGATAACTGGTTAAGTAATCAGCTCCACCTCAAAGGCATTCAGCTTCCTGATGTAATTATTGTTAGGGAGGTTTGAAAAACCTTACCTGGGGAACCTGTAGTGATTTATTTAGGCTGATGACTTTTTTGTTTACAGGCCTGAAATATGCAGTGAGAGTTATCACAACATCGAACAGTGACTTTTCCAGTGTGTAAGTATGTATCTCTGGTGCCTTCAGGAACAGTTTTCACCCAATAAATGCATACATCTAAAACAGAATACTTACAGACACTGTTAGAGATTCTTGTATATCTTTATGACTCACTAGCTGCACGTTGCCATCTTCATAATAGTGAACCTGCCAGACAAAAACAGACAATATGGTTTTTCTACAGAAATAGGTTTCCACTCAATAAATGTTACATCTCCATTCAAAGGGACAAAAACATAAGAAGCATTGCCTTTCTGGGGTGATTTTCTCCTTTGTGATACAAAGAGTAAAGTGAAATTAAGGTAAAATTATGAAAGAGCACAGTTGAAGGTTTTCAAATGGAAACAAAGTAATAAAGTACCTGAATTTTCAAGATGCCAACCAGCTGAGTACTAGATGGGGTAATCGTAAACTTCCATTCTGACCTCCAACGACCATTCCTTAAAGATACAACATAAGGGTAAGGGTATTTTAGGAGCACTTTTAATAAGATGTAAAATCAGTATACACTCACATGCTTGATTTTTAAATAAATTTTGATGAATGTGCTAAAAGCTTCACTTTTATTGGTGTGGTTCTAAATGATTCAAGACAATACTCAACACTATTTTTCTAAAGGACTGTCCTCGGTAATAGGATATAGTCACTTCTATCAGAAAGCATGGTCAAAAGAATGCTTTACTTGGGGAGAGTAGGGCATAGCCTGTCACCGCAGAGCAGGTATTAGCACTACAAATCATATTAGTTTTTGTTTGCTAATTTGTACCACACCTCTTCTGCATTTATCAAGTGTAAGGCAAAATACATACCTGCAACATTAGCTCTCAAATATGGAAAACATTAATGTATACTGAATATCTCCCGAGACTGTGGAAACTTACTTTTCAAATATTTTAACAAGAAATCATGTGAGAATTTCAGTCTCCTTTGTTTTTACATGACAGACATATCGGTTCTTAATGAATTTGCAGATTCCCATGACTGAACTATTAACTATGATAGGCATCCTGAGATCCGAATGAATATCCATAAACACTAAATAGAATAGCAAGCCCATCAGCAAAGAGATGTCACCACAACGGCCACAAAAAGACAGGATTGCGGGACGGACAGCATCTACTGGCTGTATTGAAAGCCCCTACCGTAGCCATGGAGGGGACGAAACTTGTGATGCGGCTCACGTGGTGGAGCAGACAGACCCAAAAAGTGCACCATGGCCCTATCTTTAAAGCACTCAAGGGCAGAGTCAGCTATTTCCACAAACAGGCAAGCCCCATGAAAAGGCACATCAAACAAGGTGGACCGGACATCACAGGAGACGCCCAAGGACCTCATCCAGGCATGTAGTCCAATGGCCACATTGAAAATGTGAATTTAGACATCACCGCTGTCTTAAATGGCTTGTTTGAGAGCGAGACGTAAATCTTCCAGGACACCAGGTAAGATTTTAACAATAAAATCCTAAAGGGCATGGGTATAACGCCACAGGAGGCAGGTTGCATTCACCAAATGCAGGGCCAAGCTAGTGAAAGAAAAAAAGTGCTTTGATTCCCGGTCTGGTGGAGTGGTAGGGAATGCATTTGATTTGACCACTTACTGAGGCGTGCACGTCAAGGATCTCTGGCTTTGGGTGTTGAGTAAAAAAAAAAAAAAAAAACTGGATCTCATGGGGCAGGGCGATAGCTTAGTAAAATTTGTTCACAGGCTGTCCAGAACGGGGTTTCATGCAGGCCTCCAGAAGGTGTCTGTAAGAGTCTCATTAAATGGGAGTAATGGCTCTGTATTGGTTTATACAGGCTTCAGCACCTCAGTGAAGACATTGGTTTTCACCTCCATTGTGAGCAACTGTAGGTCAAGGACCTGGGCTGCTCTGAACAGAACCATTGCAAAGGAGGCGCCATTCTCTGCCATCCTCTATGGTGGGGCCTGGTAGATAAACTAGTCCAGTGTCTGGGGAGTAGTCCAGACCACTGGCATCCTGGAGGTCTTCATATCAGTTATCATTGCTAAATGGTTGGGCAATTTCATCCCCAGGCTCATAGGGCACGTTATCAGATTCCGTTCCAAATAAGCCATATAGTGAATGGGCCCTTTCATGATGAAAGGGCAGTCTATCGAAGTCAGATAGGTCACCAAAAGGCTCTAGCCCAGTTGGATCATGGTGCGGACTCAGTTGAGGTCAAAGTGGCAGGGACTCCGAGTCGGGGAGCAAAATGGGCTGCACTTAGTTTGTCAGCGTTGATGCTCCATGATCCTGTGTGGGTTGCGGCACCAGGATCAGAGTTGGCATTGAAACCAGAACGTAGCCTGTAGCAGATCCAGAGGGTCCAACTGGTACCGAGGGTGGACCTGCTGGCAGAGTCTCACATGGAGGACCGGAGTTCCTTATGGCCCAGAGCCGAGCCAGAGGGAGCCAGTAATGAGTCAAAGAGACGCAGCATGTGGCTCCACAAAACTCTTAAATTTACTGTAGAGTCACTGATGGACCCGGAAATTCAGGTTGGCTCGGAACAGAGGTCATAATCGGCTTTGAAGGGGATAGGCTTCAGGAGCCAGAAGTTGAGGTCCTACTGCCATCTCTGGAGTACGAGTACAAACATTGGCAAAGACAATAGGCGCTGCCTTTGGGTTCTACTGGTTTTGCCAGTGCTTTTTTGCGATGCTGAGCAGCATCTGTAAAGAGCAATACTTTTGCCAAAGCTGTTTAGTAACAGCAAAAAATAAAAATGTAAATAGTCTCATACTGTAGACACAAGCATGCGTAACCACGCATGTACACCTACAGAGTGATCCACGCCATTGTCTTTAATTTTTTTATTGACTGATCTTAGATGGCGGGCGCGACAGATTGGTCAATTAAATAATACAGAGGTACAATCTAAGTGTATGAAAACACTTTTGTAGGGATATATAGATATATATATATATATATATATTTTTTTTTTTTTTAAAGAATGGTGGGGATGTGGGGCAACGGATGACCGGGTGGAGGGATCAGTTTGGATGGAAGCAACGTGGAGTGGGCAGGGGCACCAGGGAGAAACCAACATTGGCTGGGGGAGGGGAGCGCATAAGAGAGAGCAACATAGGAGGTGGGGAACAAGACAGAGCGCATGGCGTGTGTGCCAGAGCAGAAGTACACAGGCAAGAAAGCAAGCAGCCATGAGGAAGAGAGCAAGCACAAAGGGGGATAGGGGAGCAGAGAAGCATAAGAGGAAGAGCTGGAAAACACATTGTAGGAAGCTGGCCCAGTATATACAATACCAAAGTAAGATATAGTGTGCACAGAGTCCAGTGGATCCCCAGAGGCTTAAGTAGATAATACTAAAAGCTCCATTTGTGGTAGTGTGGTCGAGCAGCTATCAGAGGGCTGTGCTAAGCATTTGTCATGCCCATTCAGGCAAGAAATGATTACACACACTCGAAGACTGAATCCAAGACCAATTGTTTTGTATTAAAAAAAAGTTATTACTTTGTTATTTTATAACCAAGTGGAACTCAGTTGCAGGTAAGTAACAGTTTCAAGAGTAGTAATACTTTAAACAAGTATTTGCAATGCAATAGGTCTCGCATTACGCAAGACCTATTGCATTGCAAATGGAAGGCATCCCGGACAACGGGAGCGAGGGCAGGCGGTGGGGGAGAAGGAAGCGGACAACGGGAGGGCGAGCGGGGGGGGTGAGAAGGCATGGACAACGGGAGGGCAGGGGGGAGAAGGCACAGACAACGGGAGGGCGGGCGGGGGAGAAGGCACAGACAACGGGCGGGCGGGAGGTTCAAGGCACGGGCTACTGGGGGGGAGAAGGCACGGACAACGGGAGGGCGGCGGTGGTGAGAAAGCACGGACAACGGGAGGGCGGGCTGGGGGGAGAAGGGACGGACAACGGGAGGGAGGGCAGGGGGCTGAAGGCACGGACAACGGGAGGGAGGGCAGGGGGGAGAAGGCACGGACAACGGGAGGGAGGGCGGGGGGAAGAAGGCACGACAACGGGAGAGAGGGGGAGGGGAGGGGGGGGGGGAGGGAGTAAAAAAGGCACCAAAGCAGGTCGTGCCTGCAGTAGGAGAACCTCATTAAAGAAAAATGTAACACGTACAGTGTAACAACCGAAGTAGAGGGGCCAGTCGCCATGGGAGGTGACAAATGAAGAGGAGGTGGTACTAAGGAGGGACTAACAAGCCTATTGACGAATCAGAAGCCAGCATTTAGGACTGACTGACAAGCCAATGGCAAATATGGGCGGAGAGTGGGCAGGGCTTCCATTCCCTACTCCTCTACAATAAGTCTCGCAGAGCAGTGCATGCGTGCTGGCTCTAGGCTCGACCTAAAAATTAAGTAAGAATTATCTATCAAAGGCAATAGGAATACTTTACAGTATGAGAAATACTTTTGTGTTGTCAATCAAAAACAGTAGCAGACTCAGCAATTGCAAAAGATAGACAGTTAAAATGCATTAGGAGAACTACAATGCAATCCTACGGGAGGAAAACAGATATATGCATTAACAGGTAAGTACACGACTTACTGGAGAAGATGGTGCCTTTAAAGCACAGAACGCGCGTGATAAACGATTTCTTCTCCCATAACACTAATACTGCATCCTCCCCCCCCGTCCCCCTGGTGGAATGGGAGGCGTACAAGGTGGTGGTGAGGGGCACAACAATTGGTGCAACAGTGGGGGCAAGACAGACGATTGCGCGTAGTCTAATTGAAGTAGAAGCCCAGCTTGGAACACTAGAGAAGGAGGCAGTCTTGTCCCCAGTCAGCGCAGAAAAATTGCAGAAAGCGCGTATAGATTACGCGGACCTACTTGAAAGCTTGCGCGTGATAGACCATCGGGCATATGTCCAAAGAGTTCATACAGAAGCGGACAGAACCGGCACATTGTTAGCAAGACTAATACGGGACCCCCTCCGTCAGTCCCAATAACAACGATTCGATCTCCTTTATGAGCCACAGCGGTTACCCAGATAGCAATAAATGAGGCATTCCGGGAATACTATGAGCACCTATATAAAGCTACGGCACATGCACCTACACAGGAAATCCAGGGCTTCCTCAAGGAAGTGCAACTACCCACTTTGACAGACACAGATCAGGAAGCGCTGAAACCATCGATCACTGCAGCAGAAATTCAAGAGGCAATCGGGGACCTCCCACAGCATAAAACCCCGGGGCTGGATGGCCTACCCATAGAGCTATATGCAACATATGCTAAGGAATTAATTCCCCAATTGGAAAAATTATACACAGCAGCACTGGACATAGGTAAATTGCCCCGACTACAAGCCAGGCATTTGTGATTTCCCTGCCTAAACCTGGTAGAGATCATACAGACATCTCGGCGTATAGGCCCCTATCGCTCTTGAATACTGAATATAAAATATTAAGTAAGATATTATCGACCCGACTGCTCCCATATCTCAATAAACTCATACACACAGACCAATGTGGGTTTGTCCCACATAGGAGTACAGCTCATAATGTGCGTACGCTATATCAAGTGATGTGGGCCCTCCCGGAGTACTTCCCGAACGTGGGCTGTTTATCCCTGGATCTTCGAAAAGCGTTTGATACGCTAAGCTGGGAATATATGCTGGCGGTGTTGGGTAGGTTCGGAATCCCTATAGAATATCTGAACTGGGTCAAACTTCTTTATACTGCTCCGACAGCTCGAGCAAGGACAGGTGCATATATTTCTAACGAATACACGATCCATGGGGGGGGACCAGGCAAGGTTGCCCGCTTTCTCCCATTCTTTTTTTATTAGCGCTAGAACCATTGGCTCAAAAATTACGTGCATCAGCGGGGGAATGGGGCATACCAGTTGGACCGGCGATCCATTCAATATCATTATACGCAGACACTATATTGTATGTTAGAGATTTGCACAGTGGATTCCACTCCATAGCGCCACTTTTTACCAAATTTGGCGAGCTGTCTAGATTGTTCATCAATTTTGATACGTCTATAGCATTCCCTTTCAGAGAGGTTAGTTTACCCCACACAATTCACTTCGGGAGAGCTGACTTAACAGTAGCACAAACCACTTTCAAATATTTGGGGGTGAAGATGTACAGAACACAACAAGACACGTTGGATGGTAATGTGCAGAGCACGATTGCCTCGCTGCGATCTCAAACAGCGTTCTGGATCACTCTTCCACTTTCTGTTACAAGCCGCTTAGCAATAGCGAAAATGGTTATGTTACCGCAGGTGCTATATTATTTCACAACGCTCCCAATAATAATCCCTTCAAAGGTATTCAGACTGCTGGACTCGATATTGACAGAATATGGGGTAATGGGAGACGTAGGATTGGCCTGAAAAAACTACAACTTCCAACCAGCGCCAGGTAAATGGGAGCCTCAGACTTCAGAGCTTATTGTATGGCTAGCCAGCTACAGTGGCTCTCGTACTGGCTGGCTAGCCGTAACCTGCATGAACTCGCCTTCAAACCCAAATTGATCGCCCAAGGGAAATAGTACGCCATATTACATAATACACGACAGATTGAATGTGCCCTGTCATTGTTACAGGTTCCCCAGCGATACTGGAAGCAAGCATTGAGATACACTGCACCACTACTACCATATGCGCCAAATATCCCACTACTGGGACTGCCCATTCCAATGGGAACTACGACTCGTAATCAACTGGCACGATGGGGGGGTGAGGAGGGGGTAACTACAGTAGGGGCACTATTCAATGAGGGCACTATCGCACACAGACTTCATACATACCCAGGGCCTGCCGAGCACCTTGTTCTTATTGCATGCTGGTATCACCCACTATATCAAAAATACATGGGCCCCGGATGGGGAGGAACCTTCAACACATGACCTGGTGCACATGTTACACTTAATGGGGATAGGTATACACCTGCCAAAGAGGTTGTACACAAGTATAAGAGCGACAATGCCTTCCCCTCTTGCTGCCCTACGTGTTAAGTGGGATAAAGACTTAGGAGAAGAACTGACTGATAGAGAATGGGCATCCCTTTTTGTTTATCCAAAAGTGGTCTCGCGCAACGCACGCTTTAAATTTATCCAATACATGATTACACAACGAGCGTATCTTACTCTGCACCGACTACACAAGATGTTTCCTGCAACTGCAGCGAACTGCCCTAGGTGCACGGAGACGGATGCAAACTTTGTCCATATGCTATGGGCTTGGCCTGCACTAGTCGCTTATTGGGCGCAGATAGCACAGATACTAACAGACGTGGTGGGTGGTCAAACATGGCACACAGTAAGAAGCTGTTTACTGGGGATCTACCCACATCCAAAGGGATTTAAGGTGCAGGCACGCTTTGCAGATCTGGAACCGATAATTGCAAAGAGAATAATAACTAGGCGGCGGAAAGCGGCAAGACCACCGACGATTGCTACATGGAGGGAGGAGGTAGAGCGTTGGGGCCTGGCCGAAAGTGGGGCAATACGGAGAGAAGAAAAACGAGGGCTTCGTAAGATACCCATAGCTATGTCCTGGAATATGCTGCTGGAGACCTTCAAGGCATGGGATGGGGATGAACAAATTGTTGTTGCGTCCGGAGAGCCCGCCCTGCGGACAGACATGTAACCTAGTTATGCCAATAGTACATTAAGTAGATATCATGTAGCCCAGCACTAGACACAGTGAGGAAAAGTATAGAACATATTGCTACCTAAAATTTGTGTGTGATATAAACAAAAAGGCGCTTTAAATATACCAAAAAAAAAAAAAGAGAAAAGGAAATAACTCCCATCCGCATGGCGCAATAACTAGGATTCGCTGAATATGTTGCAATTGTTGATATAGTAATAGGATGCAGACTATGATAGTGTCTTCTTTCACTATGTCATAAGCAACCTTACAAATGCCATTGTACTTGTATTCTTTGCATTACTTTGTACATGTATAAGCTATTTTCTGTAAAAGAAAAACAAATGTCTACAAAGAAGGAATATTTAAAAAACTTAATAAAATCTGTTGTTAAAAAAAAAAAAAACACAGGTAAGTACAAGACTTACTCTTCTGGTCTTCGGGAGTTTAGACCAACACTGGGCGAGGGTCAGTTTAAGGTAGGTAATGCACCACCAGCAGCACTGGGGCGCCGGGTGCAGAGGTCACTGGGCCCAATGTTAGTCAATAGAGACTGGGGTACCAAACAAGGTGCAGACTGCAAGTAGGTACCTGTGGTTTCAGGGCATAGGCCACGGGGTTCAAAGCAAGCACGGGGGCCACAAGGCAGCACCAACCTTACACCACCAGCGGCACAGGAGCGGCAGGTTGCAAATCAGCATCAGGTGCCCAATGCTTTTCAATGGGGAATCTCGGTCGCACAAAGAGGCTAAAGGCTCGGACCAGGAGGCTGGCTGAAGGTGACCACCGGCAAGACAGGTAAGTTGAGATGTCGAAGGAGGGCTGAGCACCATTGGCTGGGCTCCCCAAGGTCGGGGGGCTGAGGATACAGGGGTGCCCTTTGGTGTCAGTTTTCTTTACCGGAGCCGGACGCAGTCAGGGGGACCCTTCGTGTAGAGGCTGCAGGCAACTTCATGGGGTCCAGGAGAGGTCAGCCATCAATGGAGTTGAGGTCCGAATCACGGGGGAGACAGGGCTGCTGTCCTCAAGAGATCTGATCTTTGTTGAAGAGTGGCAGTCTTCCTGGAGTTCTTGGAAGTCGCTGGCCACAGGATAGGCATCGTCTTCTTTGCAGGCTCTTTCTGCTGGAGACAGGCCGGGTGGGCTGGGGCCAAGTCAGTCGTCATCATCAAGCTTTGCTGCACTGCGTCCTCTTCTTCGTCCTTTGTAGGTTGCAGGAACCTGAGGATCAAGGTTCAGGGGTGCCCCTAAATACTGAATTTAGGGGCGTTACAGGTACTGGCAGCCAGTAGTCACCTTGGTCCAGGGCACTTTAGGGGTGGTCCTGTCAAAAGGGGGGGGGGGTCACCTCTCCTGACTACTAATTTTCCCGCCGACCTTGCCGTTAAAAGTGGGGCTTGGTCAGGGGGCGGGCATCTTCACTAGCTGGAGAGGCCCTAGTCAGCATAACAAAGAGCAGGAAGCCTTTGAGGCTCGCAGCCCTGAATGTTGTTCCTGCTTGGGGTTAAGTGAGAAGCACCTCCACCCAAGCAGGCTTTATTCCCGACCCCCGAGAGCACAAGGGCTCCCACCTCAGGGGGTCAGAAACATGTCTGCATGTAGCAGGCTGGTGCAGACCAGTCAGCTGCATACTAGAGTGTTGGTCGTTTTTCAGTGGGCATCTCTAAGATGCCCTTTGAGTGCATTTTGTAATAAATCTAACACTGGCATCGGCGTGGATTTATTATGCTGAGGAGTTTGATACCAAACTACGTAGCATTCAGTAAAGTCATCATGAGCTTTGGAGTTCATAGTGGCAAACTCCCAGCCCATGTACTCAATATGGCTCCACTGCACTTGCAATGTCTGTGAATGGGCACAGACACTGTAGGGGCATATTGCTCACACAGCTATGCCCTCACTTGGGGTATAAGCACCCTACCTTAGGGCTTTTAGGCCTGCTAGAGGGGTGACTTACCTATGCCTCAGGCAGTGGTTTCTGGGAATGGCACACAGGAATGTTTGCCTTGTCGACTCCTAAGTTTTGTCTGCACCATAACACGTAGTCTGCAATGGAAGTGTGCATGCATTTAGTGAGGGGTCTGAGGATGGCACAATACATCTCTGGTCACAAGGCCCCTGGTACCTTGTACAAGGGACTTACATGTGGGCCAGAGGTGTGGCAATTGTAAAACAAAGGTACAGTTTTGGGAAAGAACAGAGACACTGGAAACCTGATTGGCAGAGACCCAGTGCATAACTCAGTCAAAGTGCATAAGATATCAGGCAAAAAGTGGGAGGTACCCATTCAAAAAGGGGCACTTTCCTACACACATGCACTCTGAAGGAGTGCTTAATCAAAAAGAAAAAAGTTGTTCCGTAAAAGTAAGTAGTGGAAGGACATATGCCAGCTAGTCAAAAGAAATGGTAAAGTGGCGGTGGTCCACATGAGAGAAACACAAGCTGAACAAGGAAGGCCAATGAAAAAGAGGCTAGCAAATGAGACTGGCAACAAAGCAATGTGCTAGATGCAAGACCCTGTAAGTTCTTGGTAAGCCCATAATAGTTTTTTTTTTTGCTTGCGCCATCTGATGGGCTCGACCTAAAAGGTCCTTCAATCAACTATCAAGAGGGTTGTTTTCTAAACAGTCTGAAACTATGCCAGATCTATTTACTGTATTGCAGGTGTACAGAAGACATAGTAATATATAATAGATACATTCATCTGAATCGGTGTGGACAGAAATAAAAAGGCCAGAAGTAGAAAATATAAAAATCTTCAGTACAAAAAATAAAAAAATATCAATAAGACAGTGTGGATGCATTTATACCATATATTTGCACAGTTATCTCACCGATCGCAGGCAGAAGAACCCCTCACTTGCCAGTCAACAGTCACAGTCAACTTGCCTCAAAACAACACAGCTACCCCTCAACTTTGACAAAAGAATCTCTTGCTGTCCAAGACCAGAGAAGAGCTATGCCATGCTCCGCTAAGCTATGCCTGGATAGATATGTAGCAGTCTGATTTTAGGCTTGTCTTGCTACCAGTCACTTTGTCTACACAGACACATGCATACATCTGTTCATCCCAGAGTGTTTAGGGCGTAGAGCCTTTACAGGAGCATCAAGGAAAAAGCCTCAAGATGACTTTGGTTGGACAGGAAAATAAGGTGACATGCAGAAATGGTACAGGGGATACTCTGACCGAGGGACGCTCCCAATTGAGCAACACTGGCCACGGAAACGTCAGATTCAACAAAATACTAATGTTGCACTGAAGAACACTGGTAACAAATCAGGACAGGGGCAGATCTGTTGCAACTACAAAGAGGGAGGGAAAACCTAGGATGGTATCAGTCTAGCAGAATCCTTGTCTGGAAGAACAGAACCCAAATAAGAAACAGAAGATACACTAACACTGCATTAGAAAGACCTGTTTGGAAGCATACATTACCATTACTTATTGCTTCTTCTCTGCCACACTGATTTAAATTAAGTGGGGGACCTGAACGCCCACTGTGAACTATGATCCAGCAACAATCCAATACATACTCAACATTTACACTGGGTATATTGAACGGTTGCAAAACCCTCCCCCCACCCATTATGAACACCTGCATGTATATGTTCAAAACAACCCACGCAACACATCAATGCAGTTGGGGAGCAGCAAGCCAATGTCTGGACAAAGCACTAAAAGGCTAAAAACTTTATGGACATTGCACTACCCAAACATGAAATACCACAACAATAAACGTGTGTGAGAAATGGGTTCTACCCCATTTAATTTCTCTGATTATTTACTTTTTGGGCTACCTTGCTTATGGACTTCTGTCCTAAGGGAGTCTCACCCACTATAAGCTCTGTTATAATGGTTTGGGGGTGCTAATTACCAGTGTACACCTTTTAAGATAAGGTCCACTGATGCACAAATAAGGTAAGTGACTCTGAGCTAGTTGCACTTGAACACTTGTGTGTGCAAATGTGGGCGGGCTGAGCGTATGAGACTTCAGGTAGCCTGTCGCAGAAGGGACACTTCAGGGGTTGGTGGTGACCTGTGCAGACATTATAGTAGAAGTGGGCATTAAAAGTGTGAGTATGTACATCTGTAGTGTTTCACTGAAATATACCCGAAGGATGAAATCTGCAACAAAATACTGTTTCAGCATAGTTGGGCCTAGAGACTGTCAATAATATGGTAAATCAGGGTACCAAATGCAGACCTTTTATTAATTTCCACATACTGCAATTCTTGTGGCACTGAAAGATTTATCATTTTTCTCTTAGTGTCTAATGAGTTTTAGGCCTAAAGGCTTGCTTCATGGAGAGGATAGGGTGGGGAAAGAATCTGCATGTGCTAATTACGTTTCACCCTGTAATTGGCAAGGGAAGGCTCAACCCCATAAACAAAGGAGAGCAGCTAAAACTCTGGAGCCGGTCACCAGAGGGGCTACCCGTTGATGTAAAGGAACAGGCAACTGTGGCAGTTAGGGGCTGGGTTTAGGCTCTCAGACAAGGTCTTTCAACAGTCAACTTGGCAAAATCAGAGGAATACCCAGCTGGAAGAAAGAATACCCCCGCAGGGCTCGAAAAATCCAAAAAATGGTACTAGTCCTGCAGGTCTAGTACCTTGAAAAATCTCCTCGACCTAACTGTAACCTACTTGACCTCCGTCTCTGAAAGTGGAGCAAATGTGACAAGATAACAAGATTTAAAGGCATCTTTATTGCTCATTAACTTTGTGAGCAATAAGAATGCCTTTAAATCTTGTTATCTTGTCACATTTGCTCCGTTTTCAGTGACAGAGGACAAAAGTTAGCTCGTCTTCCTACTCGCCAGAAAGGGAGAGTAGGACCTAAAAACAGCTCGCCCTCGTTAAATTTAGCTCACATATGCGAGCGGTCGAGTGGATTTTTTGAGCCCTGCCCAGACTCCTGTAGAGATGGCTCCAGAACGTTTAGACTTCAGTCGACACCCAGGGACTGGGATTTGTTCTCCAGATAGTGGCGCTGGCCCCCTACCACCTCTGGAGGACAGTGGAGGGATGGATTCGCTGGGCGAGGACCCTGGTGGGGTCCTCAGGATCTTCTGTGGGCTGGCACTATAGATGTTTGACCTGGAGAGAGACCCTAGCCGTGTGCTCTGCAAGCAGCACAAGGAGACCATGGGACCTGGAGGGTGCAGGCAGTGAGGGCACTCTCCCTTGGGGGTGCTGCTGAGGAAGACCCTGGATCTTATAGCAGCGCCAGGCACCCAGACAAGGAACTGATACTGTGCAAAGAAGAAGGAGTGCAGTAAAAATAAAGCCCCTCTAGGACTGCAAAGTTTTAGAGGTCAGGAGATGGAATCAGACTTCTTAGGTAGAGCTGGCCACCAAAAGCAAAACAAAAGCCTTCAAATTCAAATTGGCCCACTGTGGCCTGAGAACAGCAAGAAAGAAGCTTGGTCCCCCAGGGCATGGTGTCCTTCCAGTTTATATGAAACGTGTCTTGGGTCCCTATCTTCCAGAGGACTTAAAGCAAAAGAAAATGACCTGGGGGTGGGGGGCAGGTGCAAGCATGCACCCCTTACGCCTCATTTTGATTACGTGTGCCCCCAGGGGTCCTCACCTCCCCAGAAGCAGATGAAACCATACACACATGCTGAAGCAGGAAAATTAAGTGCCACTGTGCTCGAGGGGGAACTGTCCAGGGGGGGGGGAGGGGGAAAGAGGGCGAACGGGCATGGGGCACACTGCAATGTCACTTCCTACTCTACATGCACTATCTCGGTGAAGTGAGGAAGAGTGCTGGGGCAGGAACACGCTCGCAGGCATGGACATGAAAGAAGTGAAGCTGCTACAGCGCTGGCTGCACACAGCTGAGCCGGGAGTGAGGAACGGCTGAATCCACAAAGTCTCTGGGGCTCTCAACAAAAATAAAGGATGTGGGTTGCCCGACTGGGGGACCTTTAATAAAAAAAATTAACAAGCCACCAAAGGAAAAAATGACATTTTCCCTGGGGCTGCCAGGAGTGAGCAGTAATCTCCAGAAAGATTTAAAAAAAATAAGTGACCCTAAATCTTTGGGGGTGGGGGGGGGCAGGGTCAAATTAGTGCCCTGGAGGAAGGTTAATCTGAATTCAGAGTCTCTTGTGTGGGTACCCATTAGGGGGTACCAAGGCTGCAGAACAGCAGATTCAAAAATAGAAAAAATCTCGTTAAATTGGAAGGGCTTTCAAAATATTTTGAAATGTACTATTGTCAATGACAAACTTAACAGTGAATTGTTACATGTTTTAATGAAGGTCATAAAAATGTTCTGAAATGCTTTACAGATAATCAAAGTTCGCCGTGAATCATTACATGCTCTAATGACTGTCACTATAAGATGGTACCATCTTTAGTGATTTTAATAGTGTTGCATTGGTTTATTGTGACATAGTTCTGCTTTTACTAATGTGGTGATAACTTGACAAAGACAGTAGACCTGCTTTTTGATAACTACACCCCATTAAACTGTACTTAGTATTGGTGCAGTGTATCGTAGTTATAAGGTTCAGGGCTGGCTAGGGGTGTGAACTGTTGGGAGAGAGTCCACATACATTTTTGCAACATACATCATGTATACATAAGTAAATGAATGTGTAATACAGAATAGTGAGTGTATGTGTAAATAAGTACCTTTTCTTTTTACAAGTAAAAGCACTGACTAGACTTGATTTATTGGAAGTTTGTGTGCCTGCGGACTGGGGTATAGCCATCACAATCTCTCGATTAGCCCTTTCACTGCTCTGCCTCATTCTGACAATCAAATGCTACAAAGGTGTGCTTGGTTCACAGTAGAAAAAAGGTTGTGGACTTATTACTTGTGAAGGTCCCATATGATTCTCAATTAATAACCAACTTTCTTACAAAATGTTGGTGCAGGGGGAGAAAAAAAAGTGTTCGCGTTTGGTTACAGATTAAAATAAAAATGAAAGAATAGCAATGCACTATAAAAATGAGTCACTATCTCATTTGTCCACACAGCGATCTATGTATGAAAATGATGTATATTACAAACATTTATTAAAATAAAGCAAACAAGCATATCAACTATTGCTGGTTGAAGCCATGTATTGCCTTGATCTTTAAAAGTAAAAGATAGCAAGTAAACATTTGTACATACTTTCTAAGTGGTGCCTGACATTTTGGGGACAGAATTAATTGTAAACAAGCAATGGAAATGCAATAGGTCTCGCAATTGCTGGAGTTGGGGCTATTGGCATTATATTTTTTACCTATGCAATAGATATGCTCTCCCCACCTTAATAAAATAAAGAACTCTGTTGTGGTTTATTGTTATGTAGTACACCTGAAATGGTGCGGTAGCGCTGGGAGTGAAAATGGCAATTCCGACTCCACGTCAGGCGCGGTGCGTCCATTGGGGCGCTTGGGCGTTGCCCCACCGAGCGTTGCCGTCACTAACTCTCACATAATACAATCCTGGCGGCTGGCCTGTATCCGGACCGATTCCCAGGCCGCCAGAGGCAGTCGGCTTAGAAGGGGGCTGGGCAGCACTAGAGTTCAGCTGCAAGTCACAGTGTCTGATTGACATCCACAGATTCCACACTGTCACAGGTGGTCGGCGGAGCGCACAGCAAGAGTGCGCATGTTCTGTTTTGGGCTTAAACATTTTGCGACCAGCCCTGAACATGCGCACACTAGGCTGCTCATTAGAAGAGCGAGGGTTGTTCCATGCCGCTCTTCTAATGAGCAGCCTAGAGCGCATGTTCAGGGCTGGTCGCAAAATTTTTTACGCCCTAAACAGAACATGCGCACTACTGCTCAAGCCAATCCTGGCGCTGCTGCTGGAGCAGCGTCTGGATTGGCTGAGAGCAGGCGGTACTTGCCAAGGCGCCAACCGGACCCCGGCCCAGGAGGACTTGCAGCAGAGGCGGCGCGGATCCGGTAAGTTTAGTTTTCTTAATAATGGTTATGGTGGTGCTTTATTTTAATCTCCCCCGCCGCGCGCAACCCTAACACCCCCCCTCCCACCCCGCGAGTATTGGAGCACGAGCCGCGACTGGTATAATGTCTATATCCAAGCTACATGCAGCAAAGCCCACGCCTTTCCATTTCAGCACAGAAATCTCTCTCGTGCAGTAGTTTACTAGTTTTTCGAACAGACCGATAAATGTCCCTGATAAATAAAAAGCCTGGCCATTTTCTGAATTCTCCGATGGAATCGTGCTATGAAGTTGCAGTCACTTTGTTGTTGCGTTTCTAAGCTTAGATAAAGCCGGGCTTTCAGCGGCAAAGGGTTTTGTGTCTCTGTTCTCGCCTCTTCATGTTGCATAATTCCGATTTCTCGTGCATTTTGTGTTCTTTTCCATAAGCTGCATTTGATCCCGAGGTTAGCGTCCCCTATTATCTCCCAGCAGACACGGGGAAAATGCATGTCCGCTGAAAGCCCTGTCCACCAGCACTGTGATCTGAAATTTCAGCGCTACAAAGTTATCGAACGTTGACTTGTCAGCGCTTTACAAGACACCTAAACACATACATTAACATAAGATTGCATCCACAAAACCCCACATTTCTTCAAGAAACACACACACATATTGATCGAATTTCCAGTGAAACTACGAGCTTCAGGAGAGAAAAAAACAGCACCCAAATGTCCACAAGAAAATAAAAAGCTCACTTAAAATGTCGAATAAACTGGCAGCACAGCTGAAAACTTTTTTCTTCTCAGTCAGTGCACAGGTACCTGCAAAAAAGTCCACGGCATTAAAGCAAACATCACAATAACGCCGGCAGCGAGATTAACAATGTAAAACTGCACTTTAAAAGGCTACGTGAGATTATGAACGGCCAGCACTTGCCACGAGCTGCAGGAAGACGTCACTTTCTCGAGGTCCGCATTCACTTGTGCATGTAATGTTAAGACTGTTTTCAAAGATTAAAGCCACGGTAAACGAGCGCACAGCCCGAGGGAATTTAAGGAAACGCTGGTAAGATAAAGTGAAACGTTTTGTTTTGGGGCAGTTATATTTTCATCTGGTGATCACATGTGTTCCGTCTCTGGGTGGACAGATCTAGCTATTGTAGGCTGACACAGCTTTGGCATTTCTTGTGAGTGTATCGGAAATATTGTGATGAGCACAAGGGGTTAGATAAAAATATTTTGATTCCTCATTGGTAATTATCGCAAGGGTGACTCCACATCACATTGTTTAATTCTCCCACTTTCCTTTGAGATATATATATTTTACGATATGTGTTTGTGATCTAGGAGTGACAGACTGTATACTATGGAGCAGCCTGAGGCATCTTGAAAAGTGGTGATATTTAATTTATATGAAAACTTGGCACTGGCATTTGTCCGAACTCCTTTTTGTTGAAACTGAAAGCCATGCAAAAAGTGTAAATTACTGGTTTTATTGTTGTGAAGGCATACATTTTGAGCTGAAATATTTTCTCCCCAGTCATTGCTGCCTGCTGGAGTGTGTAGAGTGAAAGTAAACCTAAATAATGCCATACAGTCTTGAGGAAGGGAAAGCTGGTCACAGTCGGTGACATTCACATTTAAAGCCACTGAATTTGCCTTCTGTATTTTCTTTGTGTTAATTGACAGTTATGTCCAGCGTTGATGGTGACATTCACATTGGAAGCAATAAAATTTGCTTTCTGCGGGTTTTCAGATTGCTTGTGTGCGACATTTCCATAGTTTCAGCGTACTGTACAATTTGCACACTACAGTAACTGTTGAACATATTTAATGCAGAAAGATATGTGGCAGTTTTTAATGTGTTTAGAAAGTTCAAGACTACATGTTCACAATTACTTTATCTACCTTCTTTCTTTCTCAAATTTTCTTTAAATGCACCATTTGCCACTGTTTTCTTCAAAATTTTCTCCGGAGGAGATCCCCCAAACTCCCTTTCTGTTGATCGTGCTGGTGCGATTCGCTTGCTCCGGATGTGACACTCATACCCAACTTTTACGCCCCCACCACTTTCAAATGTCACCAGCTACCACTGCTCCACGTTGAAAAGAGACGCCCATAAGGTTTGCTGCTGCGGAGAAATGATGCTCCTTGGTGCTGTACCAGACCGGGACATGTTGGAACATTCTGCAACTACCTGAACAACCAATGGCTTTTGCCCACTGTGTTGTACACGTGCGCTGTAAAGCAGATCACTTGTCCCCAGTTTGACCTTCCTTTTGCCAGGACCTAATCTGCAATTTTCTTCCTCCGATGCTGTGGGTGGAGAGCAGACCTCAGAGCAGCCAGACACACCCTCCAGGAAACCTTTCAGTGAATTACAAACACAAGCACTGTGGTGCAAGCGCCCCTCACACAGACCAGTTCCAGCTCAGGCCGCAATAGTGCAAGGCTCCCCTACACAAAATAGTTCTAGCGGTCCCAACTACACACATCTCTCAGGAAACAAACTGGTAGAACTTAAGCAACAGCATTACCAGCGTCCCGACTCCCACACAAATTCGTTAATTAATGACGTAACAGCATAAGTTGCAGCACTGCAGAGTAACAGGTACAGCACAGATGGGAGCAATGTGACACAATGTACAGCACAAACAGCAGTAATGGGACAGACACACTCACCGAATATAGAGCGCTGGCAGAAGCAAAACACACAGAATGTACAGCAGAATGTACAGCACAGGCAGAAGCGATGTGAGACACATAATATACACCACAGGCAGACATAATGCAATCATTTCTTGTGCACAAGTACAGCAATGCAAGTGTACCTCACAACATGCAAAGAATTGGTGCCAGCTTTCTCCACACTCGAAACAGAAGCTGCACAAGCGGCAGCAGTGGAAGATTAACTCGCACACTTTTACAGTATAAGCAGGGCCACTGGAACTGTGTGTAGTGAAGGACTAAATTATGTGGCATGGTCGACTTAAAAATGCAGCAAGAAAAGCCAAATTATGCAGCGTAATGTAGCCACTATTGTGGTAGTATTACTTCATTACTTGGTCATTTTTACACGTTAACACTCTCTTGGCAAAGTGCTACCTCATTTGTACCAGATTAGCACCAAAGTACAGCAATAGGCAACTGAAAGGAGACCAGTGAACCTTTATGAGGGGCCTTCCCCTGCTCAGCAACACGTCTCGCTGCATTTATAGTACCTTGTGTTCCGTTTGAAAATTTAAAATTTGTTTAAAATCTTCAAATTTTGCAGCAGATGGATTATGTGGCAAATACATAATTATGTGGAAAACGCAGAGGCCACTGAATCGCATAATCCAGTGGTTGAAAGTATGAGCAACAGCTGCACAAGCGGCAGCAGTGCAAAATTAACTCACACCTGCACAGAAAAGGTAGATTATGAACAGGGGACAGTGCAAGCGCTCCTCACACATACCGAAAAGGTACTAAACAGACAGGGCAGTGCCGGTGTTCATCACACACAGAATAGAAGTGCACACAGCAACAGGGGAAGGTTCCTCCACTGAAGAGCAGGCACAGCATAGGTGGCAGTTCAAGCTACTAAACATAGAAAGAGTACAACGCCCAAAGTGTTTACTTCATTACAGCACTCTTGCGTTTACTCCATCACTGAAGCAAACCACTCACTCGTCTACAAACCTTCCATCCTAGCTCTCTGTGTCTTGGCCTTCACATTTCACAGGGAGTCATCTTCAAACTAAGCCATTAATGGACACAGCTGAGATACTGCTCTGCTCCATCAACCCTCGTAACACATGACTGACTCTACCCAACCCTGCTTGCTTTTCAGACCCACTCTTGAAACCTCCATGCTGACCTTTAGACAGAGTCCCCTGGCCAGCCATGCTAAAATAGGTGAGAGCAGCACCTTTTATTCTTTGGCAAGTGCTAGGAGCGGGCGTGGATATCGACTGTTTCATAAATATTATCACCCACTTACACAAAATGGATCTGAGAGTAGAGCAATCTGCTGCAGAACTTCGCACGCACCCTGCGTGTCAAACCCCAGATTACATCTGCAAATGTCACCGGGTGTACTGACAAAATCTGTGAGCACCCAGCAGTCACAGGTTCAAATCAAATCAGGGCTGACTCCGACTTTCATGCTTTCCACGGTTGAGAAAGCATTACTATTATTTTAAAAAGATAAAGCGCGGCATACCGAGTTGCATGAAAAAAATAGAATATTAAAAAAAGAGTTTGGCGAGGCAGCTGCATTTAAGAAATAAAATATTATTTTTCAAGTGTTTGGCGAGTGTAGTGTCCTCCTGGACACGTAGGTAGCACAGAAGCATTCTCTGGAGTTCGGTCGGGGCGGAGGGGGTTGGGGCAGCTACCTACCCCGCTAGTCGCAGGAGTGCAGAGAAGGCAGCAACTGGAACCCGGACTCATCTTGGAGGAAATGTTTACCTGAGTGCAGCGTAGTGATCTTCAGGAAGAGCTGGGCAACAGCTGAGTCTGCGGCGCCAGGAGGCAAGAGCGAGGGAGAGGAGCTGGAAGAAGGAAAGCAGCCGGGCAGGATACGAACTGCCCGGCTGCCATTTTTAAAGATCAAGCGCGGCATACCGAGCCCAAGCAGTCGCCCATAAGCAGTAAAATACGTTAAACGTGTGTGGGACTGTAAATAACGCGCACATTAAAACTAACCGCACAAAATGGAATGGCTCCCACTTACTACCCCAGAAGTGGAGTTTTCCAAATCGAATGCACGCAGCGGTTTCCATGTATTATCATTTAATTTAGTGTACACTAAACAAAGTTATTTCGTAGTCACCGACGGTAAACCCATTCCACACTGCAGCATGTGAGTGCCGGTGTGCTCGCTTCATTAGTAGCACCTAGCAGCAAGCGAGAGAGGCGCCGGTTGCTCTGTTCATGTGAATGGGTTGCCTTACAGTGCTTCAATCCGCACCCCTGCCATTTCAAAGCCTGTAACGAGTTGCAGTAGTGTTACTGTTTCCCAGTTTCATTGTACATTCAGCTAATGCAACTAAGCAAATTGGTGCGCATTGCAAAACTATTCTGTGGTCCTTCAAGCAGCACAGCTGACGCTGTGGGTTAAAAAGACAAGAGATGCAGGCTGCATGTACATTGTTATAGAGCCATTTATAAACCCTGTACTTTTCTGAACAGCCCTCCTTCATAACTCATTCCCAGCCACCCCCATCTGAGCTTAATACTGCAATATTGGCTTACAGGCTCATTCAAATGATGGAGTGCCTGGAAGAAAAGAAGCCCATCCCGGGAGTGGTGCACGTTGCCGCCCGCCATTGTGTGAAAGTAGTGCTTACAAGACTAAATAACATGTACAGAGCAAGGAACAATAAAATCACCAGCAGAGAGCAGAACTGCAGAGCTAGGATTATGTCAGCAAATCGAGAATATTGGCATTTAAAAAGAACATTGATTACTTTATTGATGCATAAAATCTTGATTACATTCTTTTTTATGCATAAAATCTGCCTTAGCTTGGCACGAAAACTCCAAATAGCGTTTATTCTGTTAAACAACAGCAAGAGATGGCGATGAAGGGAGTAAATTGCACGTAAGCACGAACAGAAATGAAATAAAGAAGAAAGGTATGGGAATGAAAAGCAAAAAATCAATACAATGCGAACAAAGGACAGGCAGAGGATGTGGCCTAACAACCAGAGATGTTGGCTGTGGAACGGGAGAACAGGGCTGGAGTCTCTGCGTCGGCTCAACATCCTGTGATTCTGGACAAATCACAATCTTCCTGTGCCTCCCAAAAATGAACGCGTTCTTGTGTAACGTAACTGCGGCTCATGTAAAGCGCTCCAATGTCTTCGGGTCAAGTTTGCGCTATACGCCTAGAGCCCCTTGCAGCCTTTATTATAATAATAATAATAATAATAATAATAATAATAATAATAATAATAATAATAATAATAAATACGAAACAAAATGTCAGTGTTTGCAATTTTTAACGGGGTAGTTGGATATAATCGGAGCTGATATTTTTCAGGGCACACTGCCACACAGATCGATTGGATTCTCACAGAAAATCACCAACAGAAAAAAATGATACTTTGGTACTTATATAGCTGCCTAATGTATGTTTTCATTTTATACCTACAATCTTAGAAAAACAGCCTTTTTTCTTTAAAAAAAAAAAAAAATTTAATGTTTAGTGTGGATTTATTTGCGTTTGGCACATCCCTTTGTTTTGTTGTTAAGGCCCCTCGCTTCCTCTGTAGCAATGCACCGCCGGGCTTTTCTCAGCCAGCAAAGTCTGCTCTTACTACAAGACTGAGGCTACAGAATTGTCTGGTAAACATTACAGAGCAACGAGCCCGCGAGTGCAAAATCCAGTCCCTGAAAACATGCTCGTAAAACGCGGCTCAGTAAAGCGGACGCAGGACATCTAAAGAACCAGTGGGAGACGTTTTAACACCTCAATTGGTCCCAGAGAGCAACAAGCGCGCGGTGGGAGCGTGTGAGCGCGCGATGGGAGCGGAGACGCCATGCGCGTGCACATCGCCTGTCCGTGCGCGCACATGTATTGTCTCCCTTCGCACACCAAACCCACAACAATAGTCTCACCAAGGCGAAAGCAGCGCATGCGCTGCGTTCGCTAGGCGAGACCTAAAAATGAAGTTGTTTTCAAGTGATAGTATACATACTCCTGCTTTATTTTGACGTGAAAACAAAGGGCTACAGCTGGGCTATATGGTGTGCAGATTATCACATGAAATCCTTTCCTGCTTAGAAACAGGATTTGGCCTAAATATTTTGTGGACAAACAATACTCAAGTCAGTTTCTCATTGCACTAGTCTGACACAAAAACGGATAAAATAAACCATAGCCCATTTGACAGAAGTAATTGTATTGCTTTTTCTCGGTCTCTGGTCCAGACAGAATGCCTCTTGCTTGTATTACAATAATTTGGCACTTATGTAGATTCCACCCTACAAGGAGTGGAATAAAACTGCCCACCTAACCATACTCTTCAGCCTACTGGTATAGACCCTTCACCCTTTTAGACCTACCAACCCAAAAATATTTCATCGTGTGAGGAGGGGTGGTGCCTCGTTCCGAGAGCTACCCAAGAGGCTTTCTGTCCCCCTCTCCTCATCAAATCCCACCTCCACCACTTCTATTAAAAAAAAAAAAAAGTGGCTCTTGCTGATGTTCTGGGATGTTTTCAAACCCACTAAAGGACATCAGCTGTACAAAACCTTCAAAGACGAGATGGCAACCCACCATGGGCAGTGGTTTCCAGCTCGTTTCCCCTGCCACAGTGAGATATCAACTCCTCACTAGATGACCGCGTGAAAGAAGCAGATATCGTGTGACACACGGTGGCAGTGTGCGAGATGGCAGGTTTGCACCCGGACAGCATTTTGGCTTTGTCAATCAATCAATTAACATAGAAGTGTCCCGGTTCTCAATGCTTGTTTTATCATGGTTTTTTGGTAAAATTTGTTAGGGGGGGCTGCCCGGCCGTCGCTAAAATGAAAAACAAATTCTATAAGCAAACATTTTATTGGCCTCCAAAAGGACACATTGCCAAAGTAATCCCTGGCTCCGAAGGGAACTGCCTTGTATGATGATGTGCTCCTTGTAAAAGAGCAGAATGCATTCACACTGAAGTTAACCAATGTTTGAAGTGATCTGACCCACTGCCCCATGCTGTATTCTACAGTGGATGGAAATGTTATGTGAATGACACTACAACAGAATTTTGTTTCAACTTTTGTGTTACCAGGATGGGTCAACAGCTGTGGCACAAAGATGCACAGATAAATGTCCTCGTCTCACTGCCAAGGACAAACCAATGACACAATGGTACTTTAAAAGCAATTCCATTGGATCTTACCCACACCATTGTGTGGTAGCGGTGACACCACGCCAAGAAAGACTGTAGGGAAACCACTAAGTCTTCCGTGCCCCGAATGCAAAGCATTGGCAATTTTAAGAAGCAAAACAATATGAAGCAAAAGAAACTCAAATGCAAACAATGACATATCAAACAAAAAATGAGCTTCACAAAGAAAACACTTTATGATATTCTCTCTCATTCGGGTAGAACATGCACATCTACATTATCTGTGTACAAAAATATAGCTCCAGTGCATTGATTTGGTGGTTGAAAATGCTTGTAACTAGATTTACTCACCAAAAGTTTTTTGCTTGAAACTGGTGGCTTTCAATGCACGCTATAATCGTTTGTTGTCCGTCAATGGTTTTACCGTATACCTTAAAAGAAAGCTCAACAGGTTACAAATCCAAGCCTGACTTAGCTGTAAGCATCCTTCAAAGGTTTTGATCGAAAAAATATTTATCTTGAAACCATAATATAAAGTGTCATGTATGATAGCAAATAACAGTCAAGCTGGGGTGGTTGCTTACAAATATAAAAAGTAAATATTTAACAGTCCTCGTTAACGTTCTTAAGCTGGAATTGTAATAATTTAATAAGTGAATTCTCTTTCCTTTGATCCTTAGCAAGCCAGAGGATGAATGTCACAGGCACAATCAGCTCCCTGAAGTATTCTTTCTCTTCAGTGAAAACACATCCATTACGCCACATAAAACTTTGCAGTTGTATATAAAATTATTGGCTGTAGTGGATGATCACTCCTGGTAACACAAGGTGCGAAGAGCTGTTGCTGCGCACTAGAGGATTACCAGTCCTGGGTTATTAGAATGAAAATTGATTTTCACTTACTCGGTTCCTGGAAATTATCACTTTTGCATAAAGTTCCCTTATTGGGCACCAGCCCAAGTAATGGACACTATGGTTTATCACTTCTGTATACAACCCTCATATACCTGTAGATTTCCCCTCTCTAGGGAACGAGCAATATAGGTACAGCCCACCTATCAAGCTCTAAGGGATTATGTTCCTGACTATATACTGCCTACTAGGCTCTAGGGATTATACCCTGCAAACAAACCACCAGTAAATCAAAAAGGGAGACATCCGCCACCAGCTACAAGTCACTGACAATTCTACAGTGAGAAGACAGTCCCTTCCGGGACATCATCTCTCTGTTCAGATACCACTATTACCCAGATTAACCCACTCCCAACTCTACTTGATTTAAGTATTATCTTCTGAATCTGAAAAACATCTTCTGGACCTGAAAACTACCACCTGACCTAGACTTGATGCACTTGCATCAACACCCTAGCCTTTCATCAAGCTATGTCCATAAGAAATCGAACCAACCGCAACATGATCAATATGATCAATAAACGTACCCAATGAAAACTGACCCAGAGGGAAGAGCTAAAAATATGGGACACCCTTAATGTCGCTTGCAAAAATGAAATTAAAGATTAAAGTAAAGGGCGAGCGCATGATCACTAGATTCCCAGATCGCACTGTCCGCTCATTCCCTTACAGGCACTTCTCACAAACGCCCTCTAAAGCCGTAACCACCCCTTCAACCCCGGGGCTCTTTAACCCACATGCCCAACTTCCAATCCTACCTTAGGCCACAGCCAAAGCACTCCACCCACATCCAAGAGGCCCCCCCTCCTTCCTTCCACAGCCAATCCTATCTTGGGAAAGCTGCATCACAAGAAAAGGATAGAAACCCAGTAGCGAAACTGCCTGCTCTTCAATGAAATAGCCATTAACAAGAACAGTCAACATGTTTGATTTTCTCCCAGAAGAAGGACTGGACCTTGCTTTCATCACAGAAATGTGGTTTAGCAAAGGTTTGAAATCCACATGTTGCGAAGCCGTTCCACCAGTATATTGCATAAACAAAAATCATATCAGCAAGGTTGGAGGAGACCCAAGAGTCATCCATAAGAAATGCTTAAAATAGTCCACCGTAAGACTTTACCATGAGCGACTATGAATGTATGCTGGTGGGATGTCACAACTCCATCTTTTGCTTTTCCCTTTCTCTTGTTCTGTAGACCACAGCAAAGCAACAGACAGTTTAAGGACGCTTTACTAGACACACCGACGTAGATTTTACCATGACAAACTATACAACCTAGGAAACTTCAACCTATGGTTTGCAAGGAAGGATTTAACAATCGAAGCCATCACATTCAATTTCGAGGCCTTCAACCTCCTAACTCCAACTCACTTTGTCGGCCACTCGTAGGACGTTTTATTTGCACCTCATGAGACCCACCTCGGTAACTGACAACTTGCCAGTCATTTGGAGCAACCACCATGTCATTATTTGTAGGATTAATCTACCGATCTAAAATATCTCAAAGGTAGAAACGGCCATCAATAACTCCACAAAGAGACTATGGAGAAAAAACGGAACTAACAACCACGATCTTGGGACATATCCACCTTCTACAACTGGGATGTTCACTGCATTGGACAGCTGGATACCACATAAAGACCGCAAGTAGAAGCAACCTTAAAAGAAGACCGCATTGCTTAATGGCAAGATCAGGAAAATGAGAACACAACTCAGAATCTTAAAACGCAAGTGGAGGAAGTCTAGGGATGAAAATGTAAAACTCCTATTACGCCCCTCTCAAAGTATCTAAAAAGCAAGCATTAGAGCCACAAAATGATAAAACTACATTATTGAGGAGGAATGTCCATTAAAGTAACTCCACAAGACTGCATTGCAAGACTTCTGCAACAAAATCTCCATGGAACTGATCTCAAAAACGGAAAAAGATTTAAAAAACTATATTACGGACAAAACAAATAAGGTTCCTCCCACAGCTGACACTATCACTGCTAAGATTTACAATATCAAACTTCAATCTCCTACCACTTTGAGGTCCTCTCCAAAAAATAATTTGATGCTATTATAAACAGATGCAGACCAAGATCACCTTCAAACCTACCTCCCCCAGAAAATCGTTCAAGATATCATTTGCACAATCTGTGCAGGTGAGGAACTGGAAGCATACTAAACAAGTTTTTATAACTAGGCTCTTTCCCACCCATGCTGAAAACCTCTTACATTAGACCACTCCACATGAAAAAATAATCAACTCACCTAATCGAGCAAACTACAGACCAATGTCTAATGGCCCGCTTCAAGGTAAAACTATTTGTGATACCAGTTTTTAACTCAACTTTCAAGTTTTACAGAGAAAAATAACTGGCTATTAGATCAACAATGTGGATTCAGACATGGTAGAGCCACAAACAGTCAGTCTTCATATCCATATCTGATCACCTAACATTCACAGTGGACATAAACAGAGAAGCCCGCCCTACTATTTCTGAACCCATCAGTAGCATTTAACACTTTCTATCACCAGATGCTAGTCAACCGTCACCATCTCGAAATATGCAAACACTTCAAAATGGTTTGTCTCCTACTTCAAAAACAGACTCCTACCATTTTTCATAACTTCCCCTCACACCTAACATTGTGGTGTCCCCCCATCTCTCCTCTCCGATTCAATAACTAACCCCCCTCCCAACTGACACGATTACATTGTTCAACCTTACCCGTTACAACTATTATGATGATGTGTAAAACAAGATCTCTAAAAGTCAAGACTTGACAGTTACCCCATGGATTAGTCATGGATGAGGATTAACCACCTAAAGTTCCACATTGCATTGACCGAGATCATGACACGTGGACAATAGCACAAACAATAGCCTATGGCCACATGCCCAAGGAATTAGATGCCACACCAGTTATGTCAAGAGAAGTGAGAAACCTTGGGGGAACCAGACTCAGATCCCAGATACCACATGCCAACAAAATCACAAGGGGCACCTGCAACGCAATGAAAACAAACACATCTTCACATATCATGGATACCAATAAAAACGACACGTTGTCCTCATACTTGTTGTCTCCAAGTTCAACTATGCCAATAGCCTATATCCTGGAGTGCCTGGTTTCACCATAAGGCCTGAATCTAACTTGGGTAGGCCCCCCGACTGCATTTTAGGCAAAACGAGTCTCCATCTGTCTATTTCTGCAGAATCATTCTCAAGCCTGCCATTGTCGCAGATGTTGTCTGATTTTATCTTTCCTAGAACTGTGAGAAGTGTCAAGTCTTTCAGACAATGACATAGATAATACACCTGATGCAACATCAGTCTGGGACAAGTGTCTTATCACAACGTCCGGGTCAAATAAGAGCAAATACAGATGAATAGTCAAAACAGCGTAGTCTGAATTGATGTCCGTGCATCTTATCTGATCATAAGGATATGTCTGGGGGACACACCTTGATGAAAATAATCTATGTTAGAAATTACTGAACTTAGATCAGAAATTCCTATCCTTGATAAGAGATAGTATAAAAGGGATGCCACCTGACTGCTTGTCAGGAGACGTCCTTCGCCCAGATTATCACACAAGACACTGCCGGAGACAGTCTTGACTGCTGCCAGTGCACCAAGATGTGGATGACAACCTTTCACAGAGAACACTGCCTTCACACCTCTCTGATAACCACAGCTTTTGCTATCAACAAGGTATGCATTGCGTTGCTTCTCCCTAAGTAAGTCAAGACTGCAAGTTCTACTTTCCATGCTCTCCTAGTGTAGAGTATAGAAGTAGGTTTTAGGGTGCTAGGTTTTAAATGTGATTTGAACTAGGCTAGAAATGTTCATTTTATTCTCGTTCACAACGTGCCGATTTGCTGTTTTTATGATATTCTGTGTGGTTATTTTCGATGTGCTGAGAAACAAGTTCACTTAGTAGTAATAAATGCTTCTAGTTAAAAAAGTGTCAATTTTTCTTAGTACCATTTGTGTGTGTGATAATGTAAAGAGCATAAAAGGTTTGATTCGGGAGCCACAGTGCCCCAGATCCTAGTTTAGGTATTGCTAGTAACTCAAAAGCAATGATTACACTTCAACAATGTATTGGGTGGAGTTCTCCAGGGCTACAATAACCAGTCTTTCACATTCAGTGCTGGTGCACTGAACCAAGTTCACCCATGGGTGAGAAAGCAAACCTTGTAGAGCTACGCTACAGTCATAGTTTAATCAACACCGGTAGCTAGATGACCATTTTTTAAGGCACTCTGCTTCATTCACAGAGCTCCCTAATGAAAAGTACCACTATATCTATAAATTCAGAAGAGGCTCCACTCTCTCAGTACAAGGTAGCCAACTCTGGAACTACTTGGCAGCCAAGATTCGCATACAGAAGAATTTAACTTCAGACGAAAGTGAAAACATTGTTGTTGAAGAGAACCACACCAATCACCGACTTGTGAACAGAACCCGGAACAATAAAATGCCTTGTATCAGCATAAGTACACTTCAACCACCACACCACATCAAGATGACAGGCACGTTACCAAACCGGGGACCTCTGCCCAACATAGCCTCAGAGTAACCTTGTCATACAGATGGAATATGAGAACTGTGCCATCCCAACCACAAGATATGCTTCACAACTCAATAGTAGAACAACTCTCTGCTAATCGGAATGCGATGAAAACACTGCCAGGCCCTTGTCTGACCACTTAACTTGTTACATACGTCCTCTGGCCAACCCGGCCTTTTTTTTTTTTTTTTTAAATGGAAACATTTTTTTAAAATTATTTTAAACATTAGAACCAGTTGCTCTTCTGGAATATATAACTTGTAACTGGTAGTGCTCATACCCGTCCCCCACCATTAAGATAAATGCAACTAGAGTTCATTTCAGCCTCATCCATCTATGCCGTAATGCATTCTCCATTTGTTCCAGAACTTCTCATATTTACAGTGACGTCCCCTTGCAGTATAAATTGTCTCTTCCATCTGAGCTCACACAAGCCCATCCCATTCGTCCACGCCGTGATGGAGGGAGCAACAGAGGAGTTCCACTGCATGGCTAAATTTCCCTTAGCCACTAACTTACCCAGCCCCACCAGAGTACAGTCTACCCGAGGACCCCACGTAACATCCAGGATACCCAGCAGTGTAAGCCTAGGGGGTAGCCTCAATATGTAGTCCCATCACCAGGGCTAGAGTAGATATAATAGTTTTCCAATAGGTCTGAATAACTGGACAGGACCATACCATGTGATAGAAGTCCCATATGTGATCTTGGCATCTATTGCAAGCGGGTGAAGCACATAACTGGGCATTCCATAGATAAAAGGGTGCGAGGCAAGCCTGATCGAGATATTTCAACCATATGAGCCTGAGCCTCGCAGAGATTGCCAACACGCAGGGGGCCATGCATGCATCCCTCCAGTCTGCCTCGCCCAGAGCCCCCACCAATTCCTCCCACTTCGCCCTCAGGGGTCCCATCAGATCCGGGGAGTGTGTTACCAGGGTTTTGTAGGTTTGAGACACCCCGCCTTTTCACAAGGAACCCATAAGTACTTGCCCTTCCAGTGGATTGCATTCCTAGACGTCGTCTAACTCCTCCTCCTGCTGTACAGAAAGAGCATGCCGAAGCTTCAAGTACCGAAAGAACTGGGAGTTATGCATCTGGAAATCCGCATGGAGATCCTGAAAGGACCAGATGTGGTCCAGTTCCCAGACATCCCCCAGGAGTGAAATCCCTATGCGGTCCCACCCCTGGAAGCCCTTGAGGCTCACCATGTGTATAATGGAACTCATCCAACAAGTAAGCCACAAGTAAGCTAAGACATGGACTCCTCCTTGACCCGGTCTTCACTAACTTCGCAGACATCACAGTAGACAAACAAACCACTCTCACCTGGACTGATCATGCATGTGCCCGTTTCAGTTTACATCCTCATTTAACACAGAACTACGCTCACCCAAACCTCTTGACCTAACTGGAATAAGTTCCCTGAGGAAGTCTGGATCTCAGAACTACCATCTCAACGACAGCAACCCCATGACTAACTTGCCTACTCCGTCCCAAACACCTAGATCACCTCTTTCGCATATACCCTGGCACTGCTCGTATCCGCCCCACAGCACGGAACAAGCCAGACAAGCTGGTACATGAAAGTACTTTGAATCTCAAAACGCCACTGCAAACAGTTGGAACGCCACTAGAGAGAGACCCACGATGATGCTGACAGACATGTACAAAGCAGCCCTCCTGAACTACCACCAGCGACTCAGAACCACCAAGTGCACCATAATGACCAAATTGAAAAACGCTTCAATGTCAAAGAAATCACTACAGTGAAATAATTTACGTTCACCTACCCAAAGTTCCACGACCATTACTCTATCACAGGAAATCTGCACTTAGCCCTCCCACTACTTCAGAATCAAAATCACCATCATAAACAACTTCACAACACAATAGGACCTCTCCAGGTTCGCTGTCCTCTATTCAGGCGAGAAGGATACCCAAGAAACCACCCGACGTTCTGGTCGACCATCATCCCACATGAAACAGCTACCACGAGGCGCTTAGCCCACTTGGGAGATCCCGATGACCCATGCCCGCACTTCATCTTCAACAAAGAACTCAAACCCAGCTGCAGTGCCCTCACACGGATCCTCAACAACTCTCTCACCACAGCCACCTTGCCGGACTCATGGAAACATGGCACCATCCCACCTCCTTTGAAAAAACCTCACACAGGCCCAAAATCAGTGGTGAACTACCAACCCATCTCCCTCCTCCCCTGCGCGGCTGAAGTCTTGGAACAATGCCCACCACCTCCTGGACCCCTCCCAATCAGGATTCAGACTGAACCACAGCAATGGGAGCACCCTCATCGTCGTCCTTGACGAAATTTGTCTTAACATGGACAAAGGAGGCACAACCACACACATCCTATTCTGCTTTCCAGCGGTTTTTGACACCATCTCCCACCCCATTCCTCATCCAATGCTTCCACAACACTGGAACACGGGGTAGCTGCCCTCTGTTGGATCAGCTCCTTCCTCTTGGGATTCATCCAATATGTAAACCTGGCCCGTACTCGTTCTGTGCTTCCAATCTGATCCTTAAGAGCCCTGCAATGCTCCTCACTCAGCCCAATGCTATTCAAAGTCTACATGGCCCGCTCGCTGGCATTGTCTGTATATTCTACAAAGACGACACCCAGCTTATCCTCTCTCCGACCACAATTCTATTGCCCAACCTAAGTTCACTTAACTGAATGTCAGAAGTTGCAAACTGAATGAGGACCAACTGCCTGAAATCAACTCCGACAAGACCTCCCTCTGGTCCTCAGCCTGGTAGCCTTCAGAACTTGGACCAACATCCTCACTGTCAAACTCAGCAAGAAACCTAGGAATAGTTATCAACAAGTAAATCTTGATGTCTAACAAAGTCAGCACTGTCACCTCCACCTGCTTCTACACCCTCAAACCCCTGAATAAAGTGTTCAGATGGCTGCCAATTACCACCTGAAGATCCGCCACTCAAGCACTGATCACCAGCCGATTAGACTATGGAAATGCTCTTTACGTTGGAATCACGATGCAACTCACCAAAAGGCTCTAGGTCATTCAAGATGTAGCAGTGAGACTCACTCAACCTCCCACTCAGCACTCCCATAACAACACCTCAGAGACCTCCACTGGCTCCCCATACACAAAAGCGCCCTCAAACTCCACACATTCACCTACAGGGAACTAAACACAATCGAGGCCATGCATAGCTAAATACTTACATCAACTTCCACACCACAGAACAGACACCTCCACTTCTTCAACCTCCTGCTCACCATGCCAGAGTCGGAGATTGCACCTTTTCTTAGCTGGCTCCTAAAGCCTGGAATGGCATCCTGTTGCACATTATAAAACGTTTTCCTTCCTCCTAGAAAATAAAACCTCGCTATTCCATTAGGCCCCAGTGAGGGTATCTCCCCTCCGTCTTACGTGTCAGGATACCCATGGGTGCTATGAGCGCCACACAAATCTTCATAACTCCAACCAAAAACACATCACAGTCATAGATCTCAACGTCTGCCCAGGCCTACCTCCTATCTCTAGCCACAAGATGGAGGAGAGCAACTCCAGACATGAAAGCCCTACCAATCTCAACGTGATATAATCTGTGTCATATAATATGATACATAAATTCACTATCTGATCCCTCATTCATCAATGGAAGTTGTATTATTATATATATGACAGGACCAGTGGAACCATGCCTGCAATTGTAGGACATAAGTAAAGGGTGTACCAGCCCCTTATCTATCCACATAATAAGAATCAGTTAGGCCTGTGAAGACCAACTATATCTTACTCATATTGGTAGTCACTGGAGGTCTCTAACATGGACCACCCTGCAGGTACCAAGTAGTAATAAAGCAATCCATCTTGCCAAATCTCCTAACTTGATGTCTCATAGTGGCAATGATTTAAAGGAGGACTGTAAAATAATCTACTTGGGCATATCTCTGGATCCTCTCACGCTCTCTCTACACCGGTTAAGTTTTAGAGACCCCTGCCGTTTTCATCCCTTTTATAGCCCAGTCCACATGAATACCATATTTGTACATTTATTTTGTTGTCTTGCCAATATTTCCCTAGATACAAACTAGAAAAATACAAATATAAAAGAATAAATAAACCACGAGAGTATATATGAGACATGTATATGCTTACAGTGCAGACGCCATTTGGATAATGATCCTTTACATAGGATCTCATAGCAGTATCAACTGCATTTCTCCACGACTCAATGGCATTTTCAGCTTCATGCGGTCTCGGATCACTAGCTTCCTTCCTCAAGTGATCAAACTTGAACGAAATCTTGTTTTTTGGATCCAGAAATTTCCCATTGCCAAGGTCTCCATGTTCTGTTATTAATACCTGTCAAAATGAAACTTTCATTACAAATATTTATGTGACAATTGTGTTAGCACAGACAAAATGTCCCTCCTTTAATTCCAGTGAGGATTCTAAGAAAAACCAATCAATGGAAACAAGCCAAACATACAAATCTGCTATTCCACTGTATAGCCATAATAAGTAAATATCCACGACCACCTAGTTCTCAAGTAAATCGTGACTAATAGCTTACCAAGGCTTCTGAGTGGAAACAAAAACTGAAAGTATCCTGAAATTCAAGCATCTATTAGTAACAATCAAAAACCTGCACTAAGATACACATACATGAAACACAAAAGCATTAGATAAAACAAAAACAATTGCGGAACATTTTAGTATTGCCATGCTACTATCAAAATGCAAATTTTATTAGTTAACAGTATGCGATCCATGGATGGCTGACTGTACAAGTACCGTAGACATTTCACTAACAATGGTATGTTAGTGGGTGCAGTATGATAAACTCAAGCAGCTCTTGTCCAGCTTATTTCCCATTTGTCTGCACTCAGAGAAGAGATCCATCACTGGCGTGATAAGTGGGAGCACATCTTAACAAGTGCCATTCGACAAAGTGAACAGAGTACCTCTATTTTTCTCCTCCAACCACTTGATGGGGGACTGGAAGTGCTGTTGGGCCCAGGCCCTTTAGTGTTCCCATGTTACACTGCTTATAATAGGGGATGGGGTGGTGTCAGATGGGAGGGCGGAGAGGGAGAGGAGACTGCAGGGATTCAAGAGCGAAAGAGAAGCAGCAAAAAGGGAAGTGTGACGGTAGCCAAGATTATGCCCTTCTGACTGCTTGCCCACTTGCTATAATTGCTTTCTAAAAGTGCCTCTTGCTCACCCCATACCCTCCAGACCAAGGAGGGAGAAAAGGAACCTGTGGCACATAAAGGGACAGAACAAGGCAGCCACATGCGAATAGGTGAAAACGCAGGTGGACTGGTGTCTGAAGTACTCTGATCCCACCTGCACCCTCATCCTCACCCCAACTTGCTTTTCTGGGCTCCCTACTGCCGTTTCTGACATGCAGGTCAATAGAAATCAATCTAGGAACGCTATAAAATATGGATGGGTGTTCTTAAGCTTGGGTGTAGGCTACTTTCCTTGGCCTGCCAAGTCTACTAAAGTAGCAAATGTTAGTCTGGCTCAGTGAATCACAGCCTTTGTTCCATAAAAAGTTAATATGCATTTATTGAAAAAAGGTCTTTCATAAAAATTAATTTCTTAAATATTGCAGTTATAAACATTAATGGCCAACTAAAATATTTTTTTCTTAAAAAGGAAGATAGTTCACAGAAAAGACATCAACATATCGATAATAAAATGTAGCACCTGGAACTTAACAGTCAAAACAAAAACATTAACACGATTTATGCTAATACATATTCAAGTAGTAACAGTGTTTGGGCTCGAATAGCAACGGTCCTGTGCATGCTCACTTACTCAGCTGGTGCCCAAGTCGATATGTACATTTTACAAAAATATTCTTAGGGAGCTTTACTTTCAGTTACATATAGTCATCAACTCACTGATTAGGCAATCCAATTTCTTATCAACATTCTGCCACAACAATAACATCATAGATACAATGATAAGTTTCCTCTCAAAGTTTTAAACACAATAAAAGGCGTTTTAACCAGACTTTCAAACATTCAGTAGAGCATAGAAATATCATCAAATTGTTTAGCTCATGTTTTTCAACATTTTCAGAAATATGTCATAAATTCCCAGATGAACAATGTTTCTTGACTAAGACATTTTATTCAGCCAACACGTGTTTCGCGGCGTTCACATGCTGCTTCTTCAGGGCTGAAAGTACAAGAATACAAATAGAACATTTTCAATCGATCTGAACTTAATAAAAACATGATACGCATATTTGACCTCAAGCACTTCTATTCGTCCACAAGTAAATATAGATTTGTTTTGTGTTACCCACTTAATATTCTAAACATTGATTCTAACATCCACATGCTATGTCATGATTTCTAAGATCTAATGATCATCCTAGTCATCATTTATTATTCGGGTCTTCGCTTTGAATTCTTTTAGCTAAATGTAAAGACCATAGGTGTTGAGAAGTGATTTAATTTATACTAAAATATATCCAAAGGTACACTTAAACGCTATCTATATAAAAAGTAACTGGTGATTAAAGGTAATTGTGTTATCCTCTTCTTATTTGGTTTGTTGACATATAAATGCTGCTGCAAGAGAAATAAATCACCTCCACTTAAAAACTATAGATTGCCTAATGTTGTTCCATTTGTATATAAATTCCCCTAACAATGGCCCTCATTATGATAGCGGACGGACTGCCACCGACAGATCGGTGGCGGTCCACTCGCCATCCAGGGCATCGGTCTGACCGCTGCATTACAATGAAGCCGGTTGGACCACAGAGGTCGGAGGGTAGGACCGCTGCCTCAGACAGGATCAGAGATCCAGTCGGGATGGTGGTCGGAATCCTAACCCTACAATGGAGCCAGTGCCTGAGCAGGCACCGCCGCAGGGATTAAGATATCGCTTTCTGACTGCCTGTTCATGGCGGTCCCACCACTATGAACAGGTAGACAAACGGATTTTGAGGGCCCCCCCGTCGGCCACTGCTAAGTGGCCGGGGGGGCACATGTAGTGCCTCCCTATACACCGTGTGCCAGGCACCCCGTGCACAGATGTGCACAAAGTGCCTTTTTCTACTGCGGCCCTTTTCCTGGACCGCATCATAAGCCACAGTAGAAAAAAGTATTTTACGACCGCTTGCACGGCGGTCCTATCTTAATCGGGCAGGTGGTACCGCCGACACATTTTCGGATGGTCACCTTCCTGAAACTATGGCAGTCAGCAGTACAACTGACCGCCATCGTAATAAGGGCCAATGTTTTTACCCGCATTGCTATGTCGATAAATATCCTGATTCCATAGTGGTTTTGGTGTTTCCCAATTTCAGATGAGACTAAACACTAACATATATTTCATGAGAGGAAGAAAAATAGAAGGATGAAAAAATATGAGACAAAAGAAAGAAAGCACAATAGAATAACTGAGGCACCCCTATGCTCTACCATTAAATTCACCAGATTATCTCCAAAGAACACCAAAATACGTTCTATCTTTAAGGTAGTAAGAGTGACATATAGGCTGAGAGATTCCCCTTGATTATACCCATTTTGTCCATTCTAAGCTCCGAAAACACAAGATTGCCTCTGATGTAGGCAGTATTTTAACACCACTAATAATTTACTTAATCATAATTACTCACTTACCCCTTATGGTCTTAAATTGAATAGTAATATCACTGTTGCCAGTTTCAACGTACTTTCGTCTTCTAACGGTGGGATCCATCGCTACCATTCAATTTCTAAAAACAAATAAACCCAACTAATTTCAGCCAGTTATTTCCAGTGCACATATGCACCGAACACTTTATTTTCTCTAACCATGTCTCAAAGTTATGTGACTCCACACTAAATCTACGCCGTGATCTCGAGACCACAGTATACAGCCTCAATTCGCAGTAAGATAAATAACATCACATATTCCAAAACCTAGCTGCACTTTATAAACACCAATGCCGCCCAGGTCTGATGCATTGTAACGTTTCAGGTTCTTGTTTCCGCGCCCCACTAAAACTGCAAATCTGTTCTGGCCCCCACCAACGCAAAATCAAAGTTTGAATCCTCAACTGGCTGCGCGATACAAATAAAGACCTCGCGTCTACATCCCAATGTTTATGACCGAAAAAGAAGAGAATTAATCTAATTATCTACTGATTGGACATTACATATCACGAAGCGTTGCCGCACTCTTTAAACCTGTGTTTACGCATCCCACTATAAACCGCCCCAATATTCTGGCCCCCACTGATCAAAAATCAAAGTGTGTACCCTCAGATAGCAGCACAATACTGATAACTACCCCACATCTACATTTACATGATTTATGACCGAAAAGGCAGAGAGGAAACAATGTCCACTAATGGACCCTCACGTATCACAAAGCGTTGCTGTGCTCTATGCACAAAAAACAAAAAAACAGCCCCAGTCAGAAGTCTTTTAATCGGGTACATTCTACCATTACATCCTTCTAGACCTAACTTCCATAGTACAGAGTTCACATACCTTTTCCAACATGTTTCGCATCCCATTACATGTCACCAATGTGTATTCGGCCGCGCTCATCCAATAGTTTAAATACTCCAAGTCCAAATCCCCACTACCAATCAGAGATTAATTGCTATGTGTTGGTGGTTCAAGTATACTTTACAGCGTAATGTATAGCTTTAAGAAATGATGGATGTCAGTAGGACGGTTATCGGTGTGCTGCGTTAAACAAGTTAAATGTGAACGGAGGTACTCCATCCTGGATTTTGTAGATAGTTGTGAGCTGTTGAACCAACAACACATAGCAATTAATCTCCGATTGGTAGTGGGGATTTGGACTATTTAAACTATTGGATGAGTGGGGCCAAATACACACTGGTGACATGTAATGGGATGCGGAAATGGGTTGGAATAGGTATGTAAACTCTGGGAGTTAGGAATAGAAGGAAGTAGTGGTAGAAATGTATCCGATTAAAAGTATCTGGCTGGGGTTGTTTTTTGTTTATAGAGCACAGCAACGCTTTGTGATACGTGATGGTCCATTAGTGGACAATGAGTCCTTCTCTCTGCCTTTTCAGTTATAAATCATGCAAATGTAGACGTGGGGTTGTTACAAGTATCGTGCTGCTATCTGAGGATACACACTTTGACTGTGGATCAGTGGGAGCCAGAATATCGTGACGGTTTATAGTGTGATGCGGAAACGCGTGTTTAAGGAGCGTGGCAACGCTTAGGGATATGCGATGTCCCATCAGTAGATAATGAATTTCTCGTTCTTCTTTTCGGTCATAAACATGGGGATGTATATGCGAGATCTTTATTTGTACCGTGCTGCCAATTGAGGATTCAAACTTTGATTTTGGTTTGGTCAGGGCCAGAACAGATGGGCTGTTTTTAGTAGGACACGGAAACAAGAGCCTGCAATGTTACAATGTATCTGACCATGGCAGGCATCTGTGCTTATAAAATGTGGCTATATTTTGAAATATGTGATGTTATATTATTTATCTAACTGCGAATTGAGGATGTATACTGTGATCTCAAGTTCATGGCGTAGATTTAGTGTGGGAGTCACATAACTTTGAGACAAATGGTTAGAGAAAGTAAAGTGTTTGTGCATACGTGCACTGGAAATGGTAACAGGCTGAACATTTTTGGGTTTATTTGTTTTTAGAAATAGAATGGTAGCTATGGGTCTTACAGTTAGAAGATGAGACATTGAAACTGGTAACAATGAGAGTACTACTCAATTTAAGACCATAACAAGAGGTAAGTGAGTAATTATGTTGTTTTAGTAGAATATTAGTGTTGTTTAAATATTGCCTACATCAGAGGCAATCTTGTGTTTTCGGAGCTTGGAATCGTCAAAATAGGCATAATCAAGGGCACTATCAGCTTATATGCGACTCTTACTACCTTAAAAATATAACGTAATTTGATGTTATTTGGAGATATTCTGGTGAAATTAATGGTAGAGCACAGGGATGCCTCAGTTATCCTATTGTGCTTTCTTCTTTTTGTCTTTTTATTTTTTCATCCTTCTATTTTTCTCTCAGGCAATATATAAATTGGTGTTTATACTTATGTGAAATTGGGAAACACCAAAAGCACTATGGAATCAGGATATTTATCGACAAAGCAATGCGGGTAATTATATTGTTAGCGGAATTTATATACAAATGGAACAACATTAGGCTTACTATAGTTTTTATATGGAGGTGGTTTCTTTCTCTTGTAACGGCATTTATATATGTCAGCAAACCATATAAGAAGAGGATAACACAATTACCTTTAATCATCAGTTACTTCATGTATTCTTATTGACAGATTTCGTTAAGTGTACCGTTGGATACATTTCAGTATAAATTAATTCACTTCAACACCTATTGTCTTTACATTAAGCTAAAAAATTCAAAGCGAAGACCCAAATAATAAATGAAAACTTTGATGATTATTAGATCTTAGAAATCACAACAGCATGTGGATGTTAGAATCAACATTTGTAATATTAAGACCTAAGTGGGTAACACAAAACAAATGTATATTTACTTATGGACCAACAATAGAAGTGTTTGAAATGAATTATGCGTATCTTGCCGTTGAGAAGTTCGGATTGATTGAAAATGTTCCATTTGTGTTCTTGTACTTTCAGCCCTGAAGAAGCGGCAAAGGAACGCTGCAAAACACGTGTTGGCTGAATAAAAAGTCTTAGTCAAGAAGCATTATACATCTGGGAATTTATGATGAATATTTTTTGAAAACGTTGAACAACATGTGAACTAAACAATTTGATAATATTTCTAAGCTCTACTGAATGTTTGAAAGTCTGGTTAAAACACCTTTTATGGTGTTGAAAACTTTGTGAAGAAACTTATAGTATCTGTGATGGTTTTTGCTGTGGCAGAATGTCGATAAGAAATGTGATTGCCTAATCAGTGAGTTGATGACTATATGTAACTAAGAGTATATTCTCCCTACAAATATTTTTGTAAAATGTACATATTCAATTAGGCTTGGCAAAGCTGTACTTCAAAAGACAACCCCTAAACATGTCTATATAACAATACTGTTAAAGAAAAAGCTCCAATGACCCTTGCATTAATTACCAGATGCATTCTCACTTGTGTACGAATATATGCACATCTGAGCATGGAGGAGGACCCTTTTGTGAAAAGGATATCAATACCCCTACACTGCGAGAGAGTTCACTAATGTCAATAGTTACGAGCAAGAAGTAGTAGCCATTTATTAATGGTCCACAAAACTACAGAAAAATAAAGTATCACCCTACAAGGTTCAAAGCGGTGATATGCAATGCAAAACTGCAAGACGACTGGAAAACGTTTCCCAGGAACTCTAATGAATACACTGCACAAGAAAACGTGTTTGAAAAAAAAAAAACTAAAAAAAAAAACACAAACATTGCACACATCTTGTTTTTTGTTTTAGTCTTAGCTGGCTAATAAATAAGACTAATGGAAAGGTTCTCCCACATTATCATTTTGTTCCATTTAGAAGGGCTGCGACTCAAACGTTCTGGCATACATTTTATTGTTCTATTTTATTCCTGGCAACGGTATACAATCAATGCATATTAAAATTAGAAAAAATGTTTAAAAGATCACAGTTTAGACAACATGGTTAAAAATAGCTTCTAGTATAAAACTGGTTGATATTTAAAAAAAGAAAGAAAAATGAAAAAAAATCCCCTTTTCACCACCTTTTACCTGGAAAAATGTACAATATATATGTTAAAGTGTGTGCATACCTGGTCATCATAGCCTTCTAGTTTTACAGGAGTGAACTGGTCGAGATTGTACTGCGCAAAGGCACTACAATAAACAGAACATAGTGTGGGTTAGGTTAACAAGACAGTAAATTCATGAATTATATGCTCTGGGAAGAAGGGGAAAAACATTTTGTTTTTCAAAAACAAAATTAGCTTCTCAACAGCTTAATGCAAACCCATACACATTTAAAAAATTGCAAAACTGAAATAGTTAATAAAAATGCCTTTGTGGGCCATCACAGTTTGGTTACTGAAAGCTGGCTGATTCTGCTCAAAAGTAAATCTATAAATGCTACTGACCAAAATAGCCATAACATGCTTTGAATATTTTAAGGGATTTTATAAGATGCTTAAGCACTCCATTGTTTTGTCTCGAGATGCTAGCAAATAGGCTATCAGTATTTGCTGGTCATTTACAGAATAACATTTTAAAAGGCATTACGTGACTGTGAATAAGGGGCTAGCTAACTCTGCTGCCTTTGCAAAAACGTGAAACAATAGAGTGAGTATGTGGAATGAGAGAGAAGCGAGAGAAAGACTACAAGCTTAAGTGGTGGCATAAGGAATCCTGATGAAAGTAATTTGATAGTTGAAATAAATGATTTTCCATCTACTGGGCATTTCTACGGAAAAAGGAAGACCAGTTCTTAGAATGTCAAGAGGAGTATTTAGTGTTTACCGGAACCACTGAGAATATTTTATATTAGCCTCTGAAGTACTTCTTCCTAACAGAGGAAGAAGATGGTGGCACCAACCAAAGGGTGAGCATGACACAGAAACTGTGGCTTAGCTACAGTTTTACTGACAAAACTAATTTTTCATCAATATCAGTGCTGTTCCACAGAGGTCCCAATCCAAACTAGGGATGGGCGATATATTTTGCTCCGCCGGCGGAATTGGTGGAGTTTTGGCCATTCTGCGATACACTTGCAATGCAGAGTTCCGGCCAAATTTCACCAACCACTGTGTGGCGGAGTTTTTTCTCATGCGCCATTAAGTTGGCAAGCATGAGCGAGATTAGGCATCCCCTAGCACGATTTTCAGTCACTAGGAGGGAACCTGGCGAGATTTCTCTAATGCAGCTGGTCACGATCTTTCACAGTGAGAAAGCTGCCATTCAAGTAGAAAATCTACTCTAGACGCAGCAAAATCAACTTGAGAAGTTGCACCCTCTGGCGTGTAGCCTGGTGCCGTTGAAGCATGTTTTTCAGCGCGGAATGAGCTTCCAGTGCTAAATCGCACTGTGACGTGCTTATTTCCAGCTGTATGTGGAATTCTGCAGAATCTCGCCAAGTTTTTTTGTAACTTCATGAGTTACACCCAGGTCTACTCCAAACCAGATCAGCTGAAGGCTCCTAAAAAGAAAAATGCTGCAAGTTAATATATATTTATCTACCCTGTACATCAAAACTAATGCTGGAAATAGAACTTTACACACCAGTAGTTTTCATCCAGAACCTTAAATGCAAGAATACCATACAGGGAGCTCCTCAGGGACACAATCTGTAGCTAGCATGAACAATATGCATCACTGGAAAAAGATATGTTGAAGAAATTCAAAGGAAGGGGATATAAGCAGCAAGTATTGAACCCAGAGCAGAGTCTCCAAGATACAAATGGAAGAAGCCTCGTTTACGAACCAGGAGCCTAAGGCCCAAAATGTCAGTATGGGTAGATTCATCACCTCCTACCATAGAGATCATGTAACAATGAGAGCATTCTTTAATTTAAAAACAAACAAAAAGAACTGGCACTTCCTGGGAAGTGACCCTAGGATTGGGGACAAGGTCACAAGGAAAGCACAGATCACATTTAGAAGGGCTAAATCAATGAGGGGTCAATTGGTCAAAATAACATTAGAATTGAAAAGGAGTCATGGTTGAAGTCTTGTAAGGAGGTCACTAAATGTTATAAGTATAAAGCATGTCGTCATGGGGACAATGCAACTAATAACACCATCCCATGTAATAACAAACAGTAGAAAAAAAAGGTCACCTGACTTGTAAAACTGATTTTGCAGTACATATTCTCAAATGTCCCTGCTCTAAGATATATGTGGGGAGTACTACTTTACAAGTACACAAAAGGAACACCCAGCATCTCAGAGCTATTACAAAGACCCAAGCTATCTGGTTGCTAGGCACTTTACACAGCACCAGGGGGAGATGAGTGTAATGACATATATGATAATTTACTATATCAAACGTAATCTGAGAGGGAGAGACTCAGAAGGGAGCGAAGCTGATTGGAGTTGAAATATATCCTTGCTTTGAACAACAAAAAACCCGGGGTTTGAATATCAATGAGGAGATGCATGTACACTATTAACCAGCCAAAGGGTTAGACATCGTAATCTAGCAGGATGATTGTAATTTTTGCTTTTTGAAGTTTAAGGCAGTTTTAAAACGGTTTATTTTTACTTGCAGATGTCTCTGAAAGATGGATGGCAAGTTTTGGAATTGATATGTGTAGTCTACAGGAACATTAATATATTTAAGTTCCATGATCATAATAAGATGCCCAATAAGAAAATGAGATCTTGATTTGATGTAGAAATTAATTCGCATCAAGCAACTGAAGGGCATCCGGAGAGGATTTGATAACGTTATTTATGAAGTCAAGGGTGGGATGTGAATATCTCAAACAGGCTCGATTCTGGATAGTATGGGTTATTCAATTATTTGAATGATATGAATATAAAAACATGCTTAATTAATGCAGGATATGAACACGAGAGACACTAAGTGAAAGAATAAATATAATTGCTTTTGTTTCTGTAATCATTAAGTAATGCAAATGATTCAATGAATTGTTGAGTACTGCTGCAGTATGAGAAGAGGGTTTTCAAATAGTATTTTGTTTATGTTCACAATGACAGTTGCACATATGGTGCATTTAAATTAACTCTAAAATGGTGTCATTGATGTGTTGACCTCGGAACAAAGAATAAACTACATACATACACATACGTTTATGCAGGCAGGACGAGGGGTAGGTGACTGGCTGCTGACCGCGCATGCAACTAAACCGCAATAATCTCGTGGTCCCCTGCCTTGACCTAGCGCACATTATGGCCTATAAGTAGAGGTTGATTTATAGATGTGTACTGGGGTGAGCATGACACAGATACCTAGGATCTATTGCATCACTACCAGGGATTGAGTATAATAAGACTCTAGATACCCACCCGAATTCAGAGGTAGGGAACATATTATTTGGTCCTGAAGAAACGCTAGGGATCCAGTACTGGACCAACATAGCGTGAAACATGTCGACCTGAATAGTGAAATCTCAATAGTTCACTACAACACACTCACTGAGTAGTGGCGTATCATAACCTTGCGCACAATACTGCATCTTAGTTTTCTAACCTTACCGAAGGGCCTCTGAATAAAATGTGATCTCCTTTAGGTCATTTTAAGATCACACTTTCCACCTTACACATTATACCCCACACACCCGCATGCACCGTCACGGCTGATACAAGAAAAGCTCTCCAACAAAGAGCCTTCTTGTGGGGCCCGTGGGACATTGCAGCGCCGGCCTAACGAGGAGCAAAAAGCGTGATGATGAAGCATGACACCCACAAGGGTGTATGCGGGCAACACTTCCAAATAAGGAAGATCCCACTGGAACCATATATTCCAACCACACCTTTTCTTTAATGTCTTCTATACCCTCTCCACATAGGAACAAGTACCCACACTGATTAGACGCATTATATATTTTCATTGAAAAAAACCAAAGGTTACAGGGACATTATAGTTGGGTTCAGATTTTACACACAAAACCATAGAAATTCAGCAGTTAATAGTTCTCAAGTAACTAACTCGTGCCCTAAGGTAACTATAATTCGCGCCCCCGCCATGCACAGTTCTCATCAATTATTTCACTGCAAATGTTGCAATGATATTATCAATGATGTCGCAGAAGAGGTCATGAGTGATGGAATATGTGGGGTAATTAGCAGTGCATGGCGAGGGTGAGTTATAGTTATCTTAGGGCACAAGTTAGTTAGTTGAGATAACTAGAACTGCTGAATTTCTAAGGGTTTTGTGTGTGTGAAATCTGAACCCAACTATAACGTCCCTGTAAGCCTGGTTATTTTCAGTGAATTTCTATAGTTTAACATGATTTCCTAACTATAACGTCCCTGTAACCTGGTTGTGTGAGTGGTTGTATGGGTGTGTGTGTGGTGGGTTTGCGAGTGCATGTGGAGCTTGCTGTGTGGGTCTGAGTGGGTGTTTGAAAGCTGTGTGGGTCTGTGAGTGGCTATGAGGGTCTGTGACTGGGTGTGAGTAGATGTGTGGATCTGTGAGTGTATGTTCTTTTCTTTTTTAAAATTGGGGTCTGGATCTGTGGATCCACCCAAATCTGGGGAGGATCCTTGCGTGTTAAAAAAAAAAAAAGAAAAAAGAGGGTTTGGGTCAATTACTTGCTCATGGGGGTCCCTCACAGACCCCTCCATTAGTCCCATGGGGTCAGAGTACCTCGACCCTGACCCCTCCCATCACTTTTTAACTTTATTTTCCCTGCTGGGAACAGAGTCCCGAAGAACAAAACGGCGGCCGCAGCTTTCCTCTCAGGTTGCGGTCAGCCATTCACGGCATTGCTGGTGGCACGTGAATTCGCAAATCCAAGGAGGATCCGAGGAAGATCCGTGGACAATCCGCATCCCTAGATATACAAATTTGGATTTCAGTTAATATTTCGAAAACTACTGAACAGATTTACACCAAATTACAAAAAAAAGGGTTCTTTCCGAACTAAGAGCCACCTTTCTGCCAAATTTGGTGTAATTCCATTCAGCGGTCCGGGCTGTAGTCGTGTCAAAAATCTCTATGGAAATTGACAAGGGAAAAACACTTTTTTGCCCCTCCCCCTTTTTTCCTCAGGCCCTGCTCGACTGATCGCCCTGAAACTTTCCATGCACAACTAGAATCATCGGGACACTTTATTTGGAAATTTTTCTTGAAGATTCGTCAAATGGTGCCAAAGATATAGGCAAGTCAAAAAAGGTTTTCCTATGGAAACAAGGTCCTAACTACAACTACCTACTGGTGACATATATATTTATACACACACACACACACACACACACACACACACACATATATATATATATATATATATATACACACACACACTTAATATGGGCACTGTCACACAGACGCTATAACCAAAGGTCATCAGCCAATTAACATTTTTCAATATTGCTTTATTAAAAGAGATCAATGCCGCTTGAAAACTTTTTACTTCCCTTTAGGCTTTAAGTTCCCTCCCCTATCCTTATACCCTACTCTGAGCAAAAGTTTCTTACCCACTAACAAAATGAGCATGTGCCTGTTACTACTCAAATAAAAAAAAAATAATCATACATTTGTGAAAATGTCAGGCATTGAGGCAAACATTCAAGAAATCTGGCTTTACTAGACCTGCAATTTACGATAACTATATTCACAGCACTTAATCAGGATGGCAACCTTTTGAAATGAACGCACTACAACAGCACTGTGATAATAGCCTACGAACTGCAGTTTTGTTGAACAAATTATCAAAAAGCATTCTATTTAAGATTGTCACAGTACTGACAATCCTTCTGTTTGCTGCAGACTACGAGTTCCATATCTCACAGGAGCCATCTAGTACCGACCACTTGCAAACAGACATGATCTACTGTTTTACTTATAGTTACAGCCCTAGTCGAACTAAAACGCCATGCATCATCTACACACCTAAATGATCAATATTTATTTGGAACTAATACACGATATATTGATAAATGTCTAGATACTGATACATTTCTAGAGCGTGCGAATGCCTGTGGAGTCATGGCATGGATGTCTCCCATACTGAATGAATCTTCTGCCCCCTCCCGTCCCCTCCAAACCCAGTTAGATCTCCTAAATTTACGGACATCGATTGTTCTAGAATTAGTCGATCAAAGTGGCCTGTTGGGATTACACCACGTGCGATTTCTCTTTAAGTAGTCTGGGGCAACTCCATATAGGATTTTGTGAGCGAGACAGAGAGCCTTAAATCTGACTCTTTTCTTCACCGGCAACCAATGGAGCTCAATGGACACCAACTGAAACTTGGGAATTTTCTCTGAGAGTCTTGCTACTGCGTTCTGAAGGCACTGAAGTTTTTCAGAGAGCATGGTGAATGCCTACATGTAAGGCACTGCAGTAGTCCAACCTTGATAATACAAGTGCTGTTACTACTGCTTTTTGCAATTCAAAAGGTATATACATAAGAATCTTCTTAATCCTACGCAGCAGGAAGAAGCAGTAGGAGGCGAGTTTATTTATCTGTGTATTGAAAGATAGACTGGAATTGAAAATTATCCCCAAATTCTTAACAGTAGAAACTGGTGTGGGGCGAGAGCCCTGCGTTTGTGGCCACCAGGATGGCGAATTCTTCCCAATAAGGAGAACTTCGGTTTTTGCTGAATTAAGCATGACACTGTGGTCATTCATCCATTAAACAATAGTACCCATACATCCATAAAAACGATTGCCCGTCTCTTCAACATTGTTCGAAATGGACACAATAAGCAGAGTGTCGTCTGCACATGCTACAGGAGCAAAACCAAAAGGATCACAGTTTCGTCAAAGGAGCAACATAGATATTAAATAGAGTGGGGCTCAATGATCAGCCCTGAGGGACCCCGATCAGCAGTCTGAATGACTTGGAAACCAGGTCCCCCAAAGCCACAGAATGTTCGCTCTGAAAAAGGAAGGATCGGAACAATTTCAAGACGAAGCAGCCATTGTTGACGGTGTCGAAAGCTGCCGACAGATCAAATAAGATCATAGCAGCCTTCCATCCACTGTCTAATATACTTCTCACTTGGTCTGTAGCTACAACCAAGGTAGACTCCGTACTATGATTTTGGCCTGAAACCAAATTGAGCTGAATCCAATACTTCATTCTCCTCCACATTTGGACAGAATGATATTCATATGTTTTTCCAGAACCTTGGCTAGTAACGGTAGTCGAGAAATAGGGCGGTAATTCTTCACCTTTTAAGAATCTAGTGTAGGCTTTTACAGCAGAGGAGGGAATAGAGGCTTTTTTCCATTCTAATGGGAACAATCCAGATTTTAGGATGGAGTTAAACAGCTGATTAAGGGGAGGTGAAATTGCTCCAATATTCTCATACATTATTTAGGAGGGCAGGGATTAGAGGGGGCACCAGATTTTGTTTGATCAATTAATTCAACCAGTCTTTCCTCCGTGAGGAGGGGGAAGTTTATCTAAGGTAGTTAGACCCAGAGCTAAATTATTTTGATCAGTGGACCGGCCGACCAACCTGTCCTTGATATTTAATTTGCTGAAGATTTCTTCTACTTTGTTTTTGAGCCGACAGGGAGCTGTGGTAAGGTTCGAGGACATACTAATCAAAGTCTCAACAGATTTGTACTGGCACCAAAAACTAAATTAGTTTTCCGCACGAGACTGCAAACATCAGCAACAATAAAATTTGGGTGGAAAGTTAGAAACTTGCATGAGGACTTTCTGCCCTTGGTCCTCCAAAATATTTCCTACTGGAACTTTATATGCCTTGAAGGTGTACAACTGATAAGATCAATTGATGTTGCTCCTTTCTGAAACTGTTGCTCCTTTCTGAAACTGTTGCTGGGTCTTAACTATAGCGGAGGCAAAAATATCTTCCTGTTGAAAAAAAGGTCTATGACTACGTAGCATACTGCTGCTTGCAGCAGGCAAGGCTGATGGCACTTGGTTCCTAGACTGCTGATGCAGGCATAATTTTTTTTTTTTATTAACACATACGTTTCTTTCACTGCTATTCTACGTCAGTAAACTATGGTATTATATTTTCTTGGGAAGGGAGTTGTCCTCCCAAAACATTTGTTTCAGGTGTGTTGTCATGTCTATTCATGATAACCACCATTAGGCTATCATGAGCTACAGTCCTGTATATCCTCTTTTAAGTCCGGTTCTCCCTTTGATCAGGCCTCTCCTGGTATTTTGGAGCTTGGTATGGACGAGCTTCTCCCGATTTTCAGAGATCTTCTTAACAAATCCTTCATGTTGGCCCAGATGCCTCAGAGTTGGAAGCACGCTTCAGTGGTACCCCTTCTTAAAAAAAACTTTCGCTGGATCCTTCTAGATCAAAGAACTCCAGGCCAGGGTTTGCTGCTTCCTTTTCTATCTAAAGTGGCAGAAAAGTATGTTAATCAGCAGCTTTCAGGGTTTGTAGAGCAAAGGAACCTTTTGCATAGAACTCAGTCGGGCTTTCGCCCAAAGTAGTGTACTGAGTCTGCCCTCCTTCTTGCATCAGAATCTATGCGCCAGACTGTGGACAGCAAAGACACGGCAGCCTTGCTGTTGTTGGACCCAGTGGCGGCTGGTGACATTTGAAGGTGGTGAGGCGTGGAGGTCCGGGTCGAGTGCCCGGTGGTGGGAGGGGGGGGGGGGGGGGCTCGGGAGGGTTCTCCCCCTGAAAATGTTTTGAAGGAAGGAGTGGGTTGGTGGTGCGTTTTCAAGCGCATATTTGGGAGGGCAGGAAGGTTGAGAGAACAATTGTTGTAGTGTGGTTGTGACATCAATGGGGACATTTCGTGTGATGGTGAAGTTTGGGGGTTTTGGTAGGTGGTGGCCATCTGGGTCTCGCCAGTTTCACTGATCACTTGGGTGGACACACTTCATGTTCCGGCAGCCAGGCGTTGATGTGTGACATGGATGCACGGCATCAGGGTCGGGCTGGCGAACACACAATAGGTGAGCTCCAGCACTACAGCACGTGAGCGGCGGGATGGAAGCGGCTCTGACCCCGAGATGGCTAGTGGGCCGGCCCACATGATTGGGTGCAAATTTGAACTTGTTGGGACAGAGTGGGCATGGTGACGGTGTAGCTATGGTTTTGCAGGGCTGGGGTTGATACTGTTGGGCAGTTTCACTTTGACGCATTCCGGCAACGGAGCGTTGGGTGGGAGGACCAGATAAACGCACAACATCGTGGTCGCCTGGTCAGATTGGTGAACAGAGAGGATGAATGGCTAAAGGCCGGCCCACATGGTTGATGACAATGGCGTGCAGGTTGGGGCAAATTTGAACTTGTGGGCGGTGGAGACACGCAGTGATGATGTGGCTGTGACTTTGCAGTGGTATACTGCATGCATTTGTCTTTTGTGGTCAGTGTTTGCGGTGGTGTCGGGGAGCAAGTGCACAACAGTGAGCACCAGCCCGGCCCAGTTGGCCGGCGGCGGCAGCGGAGCGCAAGTCAATCAGGCCTGCATTTGACGGCGCTGCGGCTCCTGTGATCTTGTGGAGAGTTTTATGCCCATTGTATGGCGGTTTCGCTGCATTCCGGAGACCAAAACATTGATGTGGGCGGGACAGATGCACGCACGGACAGCATCGGGGTCAGACTGGCAAACACAAAGTAGATGGGCTCCACCTGAGCATGTCGGACACCAAAATGGAATTGCACTTGCCTGTTGTCGCACCCCAGCCTGTTGGTAGTCTTCTGCAGTGCTGGGCTGTGACTGCGGCCGGTGCCGGTGTCCGTCCCGAGCAATGCACAGCCAGCAGCACATGGAGTGCCGCGCACCTGCTGCGTGCCGATCGGTCCTGGTGCCGGAGTCAGAGCTGCGCGGCGGTCGGCGGGCTCTTCCGCAGCCCACTCCCTCAGCTCCCATTGTCCAATCAGGAGGTCTGGGACTAGCGCGAAGGCAAGGGAGTGCTCCGGTTGTTGCCACCCACTGCTCTGTCTTGAGGGGGGCCGGCCCTGCCCCTTGCCATTCATTTCAGTGTCGCGCTGCTGAAGTCGCCTGGGCCGCAGCATAGGCGCCCCATTTGAAACCAGCCATTTTCCGCTTTCTCTGGCCACTCCCTTCAGGATGACATCACTCTTATCGCATGTGCTTCGAGGGCGAGCAATAGTCCTCGCCCCGGCCAGCACATGCGCAGGAGGTCTCTGACCTGTGACCTCGTCCCTTCCTAGAAAAAAAGAAAACAGAATTTGATTTGTGTTCGACACGGGGCAGTGAGCACTTCATTTGAGGCTGCGGCATTGCGTGTGGTGTCTCTTGTCTCCTCCCCGATCCTCGTCCCGAGGCTCGTAGGGCAACGCCCCTTTCGCCCCTATGCACCAGCCGCCACTGGTTGGACCGGAGTGCCTACCTTCAACATAGTGTCTCACAGCCAGTTATGGGAGCGGCTGAGGAGCTACGGGGTCGGCTACTTGGCCGTTAAGTGGCTGGCGTCCTTTTTGCAGGGCCACACTTTTCAGGTTCACCAGAAGCCCTTTTGATCTCAGGTGATGCCTCTGGCTCAGAGGGTGCCTCAAGGCTCTTCCCTGAGCCCCCATGTTGTTGAATCTTTATATGTGCCCCCTGGCTGATGTAATTGAATGTCACAGATTTGATATTATATCATATACCAATGACATTCAGTTGATTGTCACCTTATCTCAGAACTCTGTCAGTGGGGCTGCTTTCCTGAGGGCCTGCTTGTGTGAATCTGCCCAAAGGATGGACCTCAACTGCCTGAAGTTAGACGCAGGTAAGACTGAGGCCCTCATTTTGGGTAAGCAGCCTTCTATCTGGTCCCCCGACTGGTGGCCAGTATTCCTTGGCTCCTTTCCATCTACCAAGTCTAAGGTTTAAAACTTAGGCATTTTGTTTGACCAAGGTCTTACTTTTGATGATCAAATCACAGTCCTGGTGGGTAAATGCTTCGGGATACTCAAATTCTTGAAAATCATCATCAGCCTCTTGCCAGTTTCAGCTCTTAAGACACTGATCCAAGCCCTAGTCATCTTACGACTGGATTAGTGCAACATATTATACCTGATGAGGCTCAAACGGGTTCAGAATTTGGTAGCTTGGCTGTTGTGTATTCCAATGTGGTCCTCTATTGGCTCAGCTCTTCTAAAACTTCACTGGCTTCCGGTAAAGAAGCGTGTTGCCATCAAAGCTCTTTGTTACTGTCACCGAATTTTGAGGAAAAATGGTGCAGCTTATCTGCATCCTCTCATCTCACCGTACTCTCCTTTAAGGCATCTTAGGCCGCCTTCTGAGGCGCTGTTAGCGGAGGTCCCTCGGGTGAAGAAAGTTTGCATGGGCGGGAGTTCTTTTGGTTTCTTTGCTTCCAAGCTGTGGAACTCTCTCCGTTTGCAGTTAAGGCAATCTAAAACTGAACTCCTGTTTCGGATTTTTTTTTTTTTTTAAATGTGGCTTTTTAAATAATTCACTGATGTTCTGATCATTTGTGTTTTTGGTTAGGAGCCTTTAGCGCTGGGACACTCCTATTGGAGTAGATATGCGATATATATATATATAAAAATAAAAAAAATAGAGAGCTTTTTAAATTGGCTCGTTATGTTTCTGTCTATACGATATTCACAATTAGGGATCTTTGGTAAGGCTATGAGAGGATAATGGGCATTTCCATGGCTAATGGACAGCTATAAAAACTGGCAGTTAAAACTGGCAACTTTCAGCCAGAGAATCATCATTTGGATAGCTGTATGTATTATCTACAGACCACAGCAAAAATGGGTGTTTCCAAATCTCATCGCTGTTGCTTAACTTGTAGCAAAAGACACAGTGAAGGCTGGCAATCTAGAAAGTATTTACATCTTTTGAAAAAGAAGTAATCATCTCAAAGGCCTTTCAATAAAAGTATTCCTTGGTATGTTTATGAAGCCAATTCTCCTCCTTCCCCTTGATCAGGTCATGTCTTGACTTCCACATCTCAATCCGAATTATCAGGTTACTCATTCCTAGACATTCTGTGAGGCTGCTCAGAAAGAGCAGACAGTGGTCAAGGAAAGTTCTCTTGTAATGGGTGAAACCGACTGGATGGGTTTAATGGGTCCCCCTTGAAGGAATTAGGGCATTCCAATTGTTGCAGACAAAGTGGAGTCAACCACCTATTTTGAGGACACAGGATTCAATGCCTGCAATCCTGTTTTGGCTGTAACAAATGTTTTAAATTAACGTTAGCCATTCAGATCGCCTATACCCTTGAATCTGTAAGGATCTATGAATCTTTCACTGGAAGAAAGGAAAATGATTTCTCTTTCAGTCAGATTACTTTATTGTTCAAATAGATTATCACTGGAGAAGTATTGGTTCAGACTTTGATGCCGCCCCAACACCTTTATGAAAGGCAAATATCTTAAAAATTACTAAACTGATTTATGCAGAAACTAAAATGTCAATAACCAGAATAAATTTAAGGTGTCATGCAAAGTTTGGTGTGATTCCTTCCAGCAGTTATCACTATAATGGAGAGAAACGTTTCTTATGGGAATCAACATTAAGGCAACATTATTTTTTACCCCCATCTTAAATCACTCATCCCTAAGGAATATGCCTGAAACGTAGCCACTTTGTCCATTTGAGATGAGAAAATTAGAAACACACCAAAACAAATCCAGTTTAATGCATGTTACAGTGGTTCTAAAACCTAAACAAAACCCATGAGATTCTCCAATAATAGAGAGAAAGGCAATCATAACCTCTTCCAGCATTGTACACATCAGAGCCTCACACATGACAACACAGATGGCATTGTAAAGAACAGTATTAAAGACAGGACTGGTAATCTCACTTTAGAACCGGCATGTGTGGCATCCCTGTAAGGTCTCAATACAATTTCAATCCCAAGTCCACTTGACTAACTAGTATCCGTTTGGTTTAAACTAAGTTTAAGGGACTGACTTTGTACAGGTGCTTTGCTCATTGTGAAAGGGTTTTCAGCAGAGAGCTCACTTGATCAGGCACTACTGCACTTGTGGCACAAGATATACCATCAAAATATATAATCTAACACCTTCAGATGACAGGGAGCAGCTTCAATAAGCCGCAACTGAATTCGCCCTATAACCATGTCCAGTGTAGGGCATTCTTCAAAGAGCCTACTTGTCTCAGCACTTTAGACATGCCAAGTGATTCTGGGTGCAATGCACTCAAACCAATTCTAAACCTCCTCTCCAGAGACTGCTTATTCATCTTTTGACTATGACCACTTATATTATGGGTGCAGGGCCTGGCTCTGTAAGATCCTTTTATATATGTTCTGTCCCCACACAGCATCTTCACAGATGTTGTGAAATTATGCTTAACAGCGCATGAGATCCATGAGCAATGGATAAGTGGGTGCATGAATGTGCTACTTACCACAACTAGTGATTGTTTGTGTTTTGCATGACATACCCATAACATCTCTTCATCTGAAGTTTTTTTGAAGGGTATTGCTTTTGTGAGTAAAATATTTTACCAAGGTTTTTACAGTGCATAAAAACACACAAATGCATATTTATTTTACTTTTGCCAGTTTGTTAGTAAAGACTATAAAAGTGAGTCTATATTAAGGATAGAACGAAAGCTATGTGTGTTTTCCTGCATATTCACAAGCTTTCAACACACTAGCACTATAAGGAGGAAGTTTTAAGTACCATCACATCAAGAGATGTCTCAGCTACTACAAATACACATCTAAAGGTTAATACAGATTCTAATATAGTATAGGTTACCAAACTTATGGATATAATTGTATATTGCAGCAAACTAAACAGCTTGATATGCTGGCAACAAGTACATACTGCAATTCCATGTGTCCGGATTGCATTACAGAACATGCATTATTTTATCACTCACTAAAACAAATGCATACTTGCACATAATTCGAAAAGTGAAGCAACATTTTAGCATGAAAGCAATCGTTACTTACTGGGCTGCACCTTCTCTGAGAAGATTATCATTGTTAAGCAACAACCGGACATCTAAGGAAAGAACAGAATTACAATTTGCTAATTACTGTAAACAGTTGTTCAAGCCAAATGACAAACAACTCAAATGGATTACAAGAAATAGGTGACAATCTTAGACAAAGTTAAATCCTGTAGTATAAAACAACTTTTAGTGACTTTTATCCAATTATCTTGACAGTCATGGAAGAGTGCTATATTACACTGGAAGCTCAACATAAATGTACACCAATTTATTTCCCCCTTCAGCACTTGAGTATTACAGAAGGGCTTCAAACGGATGCGTCTCCCCCGTAAAGCACATTGTACAGTTGCAAATTAAACACCATGCAATGCAAAGAGGGCATTTAAGTAGCTGCCTGGCAGTAAGGCAACAAGCATACAAGCGTATGCCTTTGCACATGCACTCGCACAGTATTACCAAAGCCGCTGCACAGGCTACAAGGGCTGGATGTGCATTCCAACTATGTATTACCCAAGAGGTGCTACAGAGTCAGTGCACCCTCTCCCATAGGGAAATTACATGGAGAATCACCAAGAACGCAAGCCCCATGCCACCAATAACAAGGGGACTTGGGATGGAAAGAAAGGAAAGGGATGCACCAGCAGTTATGACTGCTGCTGGAGCGACTATCACTGCATCTGCAGTAGCATAAGCCATCTTGCCCATCCGTCTCCTTACAAAAAAAGTAATCCACACGGCTGTATGGACATATTGCAGAGGACCTGAATATGCAACATGAGCATGGGGGAAATTATGTTTGAGTAAGATAGACTTGCGGGATAGTGGAAGGCTGCCGAATTTCGGCCCATGGTTACAGTCAGCCGGCACCCAGGGAAACAGTCATGCCAAACACTTCTGGAAACTAGAGACAAAATTACCAAACATAGCAAGAACTAGATCAAGCGGAGGAACATTCATTGTGCTCAACAGTTTTTCTGTGAACAATATCTCTGGTTGGCAGAAGCCCACAATGTAGGGTCCCATGCATAGACAGGTACAGGGTATATTCCAAGCCATGGTAAATGATCCAATTTACCTAGATCTTATTGAATTTCCTCTGGCATTGTCTGCTGTTATATATAAAACCCTCTATGTCAGTGCTTCGTCTTCCCATCAAGATGTGGCTCACAAGGGAAAGCCTTCCCGAGCAAGCACGGAGGGTTTCACAGAGGGTAGGTGCACGGACGGACAAGACCTCCATGTCTATAGTGCCAGACAGGCAGACCTGTGGAAAGGGTCCCTTCTAAAACACCTAGTGGTTTGAGCTGGAGATGCAATTACTTTTGCGGTAGGTTTAAAGCCAACAAAGCAGAGGACATCTTATAGGGCAACAACTCCATTTCATAAAACAAAAATACAAACGTAACTCCACTTCATCAAAACATTTATGACACAACATATCTGAAAATATGCAATCCAATATCAAGCTATAGAAACAGATAAACATTTGCAGAATAAAAAAAGGTGAATACACAAAGCAATTTGCTGACAGCTGAATCACTGGAACTGAAATATAATATAAGAGCAGAAATTCACTCACCATTGAATACCTCATTAAACTCTCCAGGAGGAGCATGAATTATGAACTTTGCAGCTACGCGTACCTAGAAAAGCAAAGAAAACTCCATAAATGAAGTCCTAAGTTGGTTAAGTGGCGTTCCTCAAATCATTAGTTATGATTTTCTTTAGACAAAGAGGGTTCTACAACTGCAGTCTTTAAAACAGAAGAAAATGGATACTGGGGGTCTAACACACAAACCATCAATATACTTTATCCATAATAATGTGTGTACGGGGGTGGTGGGGGTGGGGTTTAGAATTGATCTCAGCTGGCCCCAGTCTACAATTTACTGCCAGTTTCTGGGTTTTGTCTTGTACGTCTCTCCGTATGCTTAACCATCTGTGGTTTACCCACAGTACTCTCTTCCCTATTCCTCCTTCTCAATGTCGACTTGCATCTGCTTCTTTCTAACTGTATCTTTTCCCAGCTTATGCGCCATCTCCTTCACTTTCACATCTTTCCACCTTTCTCCTCTGACATTACTGCCTTATTTTCTCAGTTTCCTATATTCTGCTTGTTATCTCTCAGCTCTTTATTTTTGATAAGTGCTTTAGTCCATACTGGTTGGCAGATACAGTTTCACCTAGAGCTGTTCTCTGCTGTTTTCTTAATATTGCTATATGATACTTCTCTGTAAGTGAAACAAAGCAATTTTGTATTATTTCTTCTATAGCCCGTGGAGTGCCGTCTAGTAGAAATGTGCTTTATAACAATGCAAAGTAAATAAAAATATTAAACGCCAAGGTGATATTGCAACTATTGGGTCTTGGAAAAGAAAAATACTGACACCGAGGCTCATTGCGAGTGGCCGGTTATTAGGTGCAGTAGTTATCACAGCTGATAAATAATACCATGGGATACTTTATCTGGTACTACAAATTGCACAAATTAGGAGTATTCCATAAAATGGGCCATAATAAGTCAATTTGGGTGTCTGCCGTACCAAAATCCACATGTCCAGTTATTTTCCAGGCCTCTTTGTCTCTAAATGTAGCCTATTTTGACCTGCCGAACTTTAATGGGGAGGGTTTTATGGCATTCAGTACAGATCACATGTGATAACAAGCATTTGCAATGCAATAGGTCTCGCATTATTAAAGTTTGAGTTTTTGTCTTTGCAAAACAATGCAAATTTTAGAATTTGTTTTTTTATTCTATATTTTCCACACAATATAATTTTTAAAAATGACCACTATTACTTTACAATCTACATTCTCCACAACTGCAGAACACATAGTATTACACATAAAAAGTGCTCCCATGTCTCCGTAGGTTGCAGCACGCCTAGTTCTGTAGCAAGAACGGGAAGACCCCAATGATGAAGCATGACATCAAATGAGCATTTGATGTGTGAGGGGTATTTTACACACACACACACACACACAGTGTTTTGCTTCACGTTAATAGCTTTCACTAGTGACAAAAAAAATATACCAAAGTTCACACAGAGACAGAAAATACATACAAAGACAAACAAGATCACACAATGTATATTTAAATAGCCGATTTCAAACCCTAGCCTGGTAATGTGTACAAGCACAATAACACAACAAGCTGAAGTATGTTCTTTCAGAGGTGCTGGAAGGTGCTTGCCGCAGAAGTGCTCTGACCCGTGCACTCGTAAAATTGGCACAAAGAGGAAGGCAAGAGAATCAAGGGGCTGTCACCGCGCTGTTTATGTGGGACGTTTCGCGATAAATTACGAAAGAATCTCGGTGTTTTTTAACATCTCATAGACCTGTGGCTTTGACCCGCGCGTTTCCTTCTTTCTTCGGCACAGAAATGAAGACGTTAGCAGCACTCGTGAAAGAAAGCACAGCGCCTAGACTCCAGACCGGGGTCTTTCGACCAGTTCAGAGACGCACAAATGGGATTATTTCCCGCACCAAGTGCTGCTCTCGGCGCTTCGCCAGCTGTGAAAAAATTAGAACGGGGTTTCGTTCCAGTGAAATCATTTACACACACATGCACACTTACTGCTAACACATCAACTACACACGTTACCACTACACACACACAATTGCATTCACGTCACACTCCCGAAGGTGTAAATACGCACAATATATATACAGACACATCACACACATATACACGCCACACGCGCATATATATGAAGTGCTATGCTTAGCGCTGCTTTAAGAAAGGCGCCCATCCAGGCACTGCATGCAGAGCCAGGCGTGGCGGGTATTTGTAGGAATCTAGTTTCAGGTAGGTTCAGTCGCACTTATTGCCACGATGGCCGTTTGATACCTGTGCAAGCAGGCTGTGTCTGGGCAGAGGCTGGTGGGAGGGAAGGGGTTGGGGCAGCTGGTCGGGAGGGGGATGAAAAGATGGGGGTGGAGGGTAGGTGAGTAGAGATATTTGAAATAGTACGCAGTAAGTCAAGGGGAGATGAGAAAGAGCACGGTGTGTAGGGGCATATAGATGCAAGGGGGAGTACAGAAAAAGTCGAATACATGGCGGTGAGGTGTGTGACAGACTTTGGAAAGCCGAGGATGTTCTTTGTGCAGCGCTTCGAAGACACTAGCGGGGTTTAAACGAGGGCAGGAGAGGGTCTGAGCCAGACTGCTTGGGTTCTTCCAGACCCCTTTATAAGGCTTTGGTAAATCTCTTCAGACTTCCATGCCCTTATCCAAGCACTCATTCGTCAGCATCATGCCTGTATATGGTCATTGAACTACGAGGTGACATGCTCTTTATAATGTTCAACTGGGCGCCCATTCTCCTATTATAATAGCATTATATTAACCGCTTGTGTATCTAGCTACACAAACTGCATTTCCGGCCATGCTTAAATAATGGGTAGTACACAACTCAGCATGTTACCAGTTTAGCACCAGCGGAAGTAACACAAGCACCTGAAGCCCCTGCGGTGTGTGTGCGCGCACGTGTGTGGTGGGGGGCGGCCTTTCAGCCCAAAGCCTATGACTATCTCTGAGCTATGGAAGCCTGAAGGGGCCGGCAGGGCTTTCGCAAGGAGGCACCATCATTGAGTTATGCCAACACTCAGCAGCAGCTGCTTTTTCTGTACACATGCGCCTTGCAGTACAAATTGCTTTTTTTTTGCTATATTCCACACTGTACCACAGCTCTATTATTTCCCCAAAAATGAATCCCCAGATGTGCTCACTGTTTACAAATCTTGAATCAAGATCTCAAGTGTATATTCGGACAAGCAGCACCCCTGTCTGACCCTCGACTGACAGGTGCCCTGCTTTATAGCACTGACTTTATAACAAATTTCTGGATGTAATGTAACCGATGTTGCACAGTCAGCACGGTGGCAGCGGAGCATAGCAGTCACCAAGAACTCCGGCTGTCAGTGGACAGGGGTCTGTCACGCAGCCATGAATGTGAGTGGCACGGGTCCGTCTCCAGCGGGGAGCAGTTGTGCAGTCGGCAAGAACATTTTTCAGGGTCATGTTGTCATGACCACGCAGCGGAGAAATGGACACTATGGATAAAGTGACTCAGCCGGGTCACGTTGTACGTAAATCTACAGCCAGTGCACCGAAAGCTGCACAGCCTTGTTTTCAAACGTTCAGATTGGATAAAGGCATTTTTTATCTTGTGTGAGTTTCAGGAAAATGCTGCTGCGAAAAGCTAAAGAAATAAACATTAGGAAATAACGGCAGTGTTGAGAATAAAACCAGTGGTGCGCACGCACCACAGAGGAGCGGGGGCTAGGGAGCGCGGCAGCGAAGCGAACGCGCGCTGCTGCGCGTGCTGTCCACCAACGGGAATGGGCGGAGCAAAGGCGGGACATGCGCCCGCCTTTGCCCAATTGCGTGCTGTTTTTTTTTTTTTTTTTTTTTAAAGCACGCGAAAGCCAATGGCAGCCGCGGAAAGCAAAACCACACGCACTAGCGTGTGAGCAGCTTTCAGAACCCCATACAAAAGGGCTCTCGCTGCGCGAGCAGTGCTGCGCACTGCAACGCAGGGGCGAGCCCTAAAAACTGCCAAACTGATGATTCCGGTATGCACAGTAACAGAAGTTATACACATACTGGAAATTACCCAGGCCAGTTGTAACAAAGGTCTAAATTGTTCAAGGAAGTAGGAAGAGGGAACAGATTAGAAGGAAGCCTTAACATTCCTGTAATCATAATTTTCATCACGGCTATCTTTACCCAATTCTTGAACAGTATATATTCGCATGTGAGCGGGAATCCAAAACACTTTATAAAGAGAGACCGTTGTCCAACACTCTCACAACTGAGACAATATATTTTTTCGTTTTTTATTACAGCCACGCTAGAATTCAATTTACCTCCACATGACTTGGGATTGTGCCCGACTCCAGATATACTGGGCGGCCGTGCTGTGCGAGCTGCGGGAGGTCACGAGGGTCCCTGTTGAGGCATCTATTAAGCACGATCTTCTACGGGTTCTCTTGGTCCCCAAGTCTGGGACCCGTATACAATGCAAAATGTACCCTACTGGGTCTCGTGCTGGCTAAGCGCCGCAGTGCCATACATTGGACTCATCCTACCACACCCCCCCGCCTTAGATAAATGAAGAACCGGCTTGTGAGAACGGGGCATGGCCAAAAAGCGTCGCCGGCGCTACATGCACACGGATGAGAATGCAGAAGGTGATCTAGAGGCTTCGGGGGGGAAATGCTGGAGACTGTCAGATGAGAGACTGGAAGCCGCTGCAACATATTCGCCCCAAGTGGCCAATACTTCCTTGTCTATGTTGACATCGCAGGATGGTTGGGCCTTTGATTGTCTGATTGATGCTGTGTGAAGTTTATGAATGTGGGGTGTGCATACGGGGGGACACAGCCCTCACCACCACTGAATGTGGTAGAGCTGAAGACCCAAGAAACGAGTTCAGTGGACACGTATAAGACTGGGACATGTGCACCTGCAAGACATTATTGAAGAATAGATAGCTTCCATAACCGAGTCGGCAGATGGGACTGTCCTGGACCAACAACCGATGCTTCCATTCCTGTTGACCCTCTATTTAGTGGACACAGAGGTCTACGCCGGAAGCTAGGGGAAATAGACTTGAATGTATGGCGATTAGGTGGGGGGTTTTTAGTTAAGACAGGAAAGTGGCGCTCAGGCTATTGCGTATACTAACTATAGGCTTATAAGCATGCGATGCCTCCAGGTCAGGGGATTAACCCAATAACCCCTGAAAAATGTGTGAATCACAGGATCCACACTGTAAATTGAGTACTGTCCTGGGCACACGCGGTGAGGGTATTGACAATATATTAGTCTGTTACAAAATGTTATATAAATGCAGAGGTCGGCATCAGTATTAGAACAAAAAAAGGGGTTTATTTATGTCTCAACACCAACTATGTTGAATACAAAAGGCCAGCCGACACGTGTTTCGTCACTGGGAAAATTCCTGTGACTCATCAGGGCTAAAAGCGAATGTATCAGAAGGAAAGTTGACCCCGAAGACCGGTGATAATTCCAACCCGGTGTGGGGTGAGCTGGAGGCTGGAGCAACAGGATTGATAGGCGCTGGATGAGGCGCTACGAAAAATTACAGCGGTGGACGGAGACTGCGGGCTGGAATGCAGCCTAGGCGGATTAAAGGTAAGGCATGGGTTTGGAGTTGCCAGGTACCTGTGATGGCAGGTAGTGGCTGTCCAATGTCCGGCGTGGTGGAAGGGTAAACCGACAGCCAGGCGATGTGCAGAATCTAGCTAACCTGGGTACGGGAAGACTAGGAGAATAATATTGGCGAGTTGACGCAGAACTCTGGAGTCCGGTGCGGAGGAAGACGTCAGGACATTGGACCGAGTAGTGAGATGCTGAATTTTCCCAGTGACGAAACACGTGTCGGCTGGCCTTTTGTATTCAACATAGTTGGTGTTGAGACATAAATAAACCCCTTTTTTTGTTCTAATACTGATGCCGACCTCTGCATTTATATAACATTTTGTAACAGACTAATATATTGTCAATACCCTCACCGCGTGTGCCCAGGACAGTACTAGACTTGAATGTAGAATTACATACAGCTCTCTGATCAGGGATTTTATAGGGACTAACAACTGACTGCCTGTCACTGCCAAGTTTTCTGTTTTGTTCACTGTTGTACTTTATATGCATAACTCATTTTCATGGGAATTGTACTGCAAGCCAAACATGAAGTGAGATTTATAGTGCTACTCCAGGCACGCCCTGGTACCGTTGCTTTTGGTTGCTTTATGATTATACAATATCACATGGACTGCGATAACTGCAATTCTGAATAAAAACGAGTTGGGAAAAAAAAGAATTACATTCACCTCTAAAATCAACTAGGCTGTGTAAGAAATTAGTAGACAGAAGCATTTAATAGTTTTGGTCTCAAGATTCGTAAAAAACACCTGGAGCTACTTAAAACCGAGGATACAATTTTACTTAACTGAGTTCATTTGATCAGCTTAACTAGTGCAAGGATTACCAAACCCATCCCCAACACAGGATGGTGGGAAAACCAGGAACAAATGTAGGAGTCAACCGAAAATGCCTGCCCTACATGAGTGCCTAATGAGTGGATTCGGAACCCACTGCAGTCTGACAAAGTAACCGACAGGGGCGGCTCCTCCGCTAAGGCGGAAGAGCATCGCCCCACAGCCCACAGGGAAAAAAAAATGATAATAACAGCATGTTATTGTCATTTTATTTTGTAGTACTCCTCTGTAGGGGCAGGGCGGGGCGGGCTGGACTGCACACAGAGCAGGGGGAGGAGTGGTGGGTAGTTTCTAAGTGCGCATGACTGTTTGGTCGGCCGTCTTGGGCCGGCCAAACCATCATGCGTACTTAGCATGTTCTCCACCGGGCTGTGTTGCACAGCCTGGGTGGAGAACATGCCCAGTCTACTAGTCCCATATCAGCAGCTTCGGGATTAGCTAGAGGAGTCTGCAAGCATGGGCGCTTTCTGTTCCTGCGTCGACGGAAGAAGAGGACGGAGAAGCGGTGGCAGGCAGATAAGTTAAATTCTTCTTTTCCCTTTTATTTTTGTTCAGAGTGAGTGCTAGAACTTAAGAATGCTTCATTACAAAGCACTGATGCCCACATCCTAGTGGTTTTAGGGTTTATCCTTAACACAAATTAGCCTGCAATATGATGGTAATGCAAAATGAGTCCTACACTATTTCTGATCCATGCATTGCACACCAGGAAAATATTTAATCTGCACTTCCCCTTGCATTTTTCACCACTGGCTTCTTTAGAGTGGGGGCAGATGGGGCCGAAGCCCATGCTCCAGCTCTATTTGTCATGCCCCCCCCCCCATTCGCACCCTTTGGGTCCCACCATCAGAGATGCAGAATTTGCCATGACTCAGCGACACAGAACAAAAACAAATATTCACTGCACCTTCCCATTAAATTTGTCCAACTACCCTTCATTGCAATGCAGTAGTGTTTGATTAAATATTTAAATCTGACTTTGTGTGTATTTATATAGCTCTATCTAATTATAGATATATAAAGCATGTAAGCCTGCAATCCCTCTACAAAAGCCCCTCTCCAAGTTCTATATTACAGGTGACTTGTGAAGTCTATAGTTGCCTTTAATAAAGAAATGACGTAGCTGCTCAACTGTAGTATTATGTACTCCATTACAGATAATTTCTGATATCCTAATGCCTGCTGCCTAAACCAGCTACCAAGGGGAAAAAGGTAGGACACAAAGCATAATTAAAGTTGCAATATGAACAGCAAAAACGAACCTGACTTGTCCTTTCGTTCTGTTTCGCTGGATGAACAGTGATCAGCAGAAATGAGATATTTATGCAACATTTTATTTTTGCAAGCTTTAGGTAATTATACAATGGATAAAATCTCTGCTGGTTTCTACATATTGAGGTTTAGCGTTTTTAGGTCTCGCCTACGCAGCGCGCTTGCGCTGCATAGGAGACCTTTAGCAATCGATTCCCTTTTTCTAACAAAAACGTGCACGCTTTGCATTGCTTTCAATGCCAATGCGTGCACGTTTGGCGATTCCCTTGCGGGAGCGAGCTTTGAAACCATCTGTTAGTAATTAACAGATGGTTCCTGCTCGCTCCCGCAAGGGAAACAGGCGCAGGCCCCGCCCCTCCCCCCTCTCCTTTTTACTTTCGTGCGCGTGCTTGTTTTACTTGTAAGGAGACCAAATCCATTCGGCGAGTATGTGACCTACAAACCCATACCCTTCGTTGAAAGACAGTCGGCCAGTGTCCTGGCTGAGTAGCTGCGTTTGCTCTTGGTTTCACCTCCACCGAGCGGTATTAAACATTCCAGTGCATTCATTGACTTACAGCAGCCTTTCGAGAGCGGTGTTTTTGCTCTCCGAGATGTGTCGATTTTCCGATAGCAGCGGGCGCTTTGATTGATATGAGATATTACGTGTTGGTTTGTGTTATGCTCCCACAAGGCTTCTTGGATTGCAGTACTCTGTTTTTTCTCTCCTTATCAGTGCTGTAATCAGGACGAGGGCTCCCTCGGTGATGTTAGACTTGCAATGCTGCTGCAGCAGTTTGGCGTGATGGATTTCACTTTGCATTAGGGCTCGTGTCTTACACAGTCTGTAAATAGAGTGTACGAGGCAAGCGGCGCGGTCCAGGGGACGGATATCGCACTTTTCTTAAATGGGAAACACACTTGCAGCATTTCAAGGTAAAACGCCTAATCCTTTTTTTAAAAATATTCTCATCTGTGAGCACAGGTGAGCGTGTACGGGACCAGCAGCGGTCTCCCGTGGCCTGGGAAGGGCGTATGCCACCGCTACGTGCGCAGAAGTTTTAGAGACCGAGACGAGCAGGACTCAGCAGCTCCGAGAACCGTGTGAGCGCCGGTGCGGACACGACGCCTGGGCAGCCCGCCGGAGAGGCTCCTCCTGCTGCAGCCGCCGAGTTCAGGGCGCAAGTAAGCAGTACCCGGGGCGCACTTCACTCAGTGTGCCTTCTCGAGCCAGTGTCTTGGTAGAAGCTTCTCCAGTGATTATTTGTAAAATTCGGCAAGTAGCCTTCAGCCTCTTGCTGCTGTGATAGGGACCCTCTGGCTGGGTGGGCTGCTCGGGTTTCGTGTTTGGAGTTGGTCCTTGTTTTATTGTTGAGCGTGTTTTCCTGGTGGGGCTTGGTCGAGGTAGTTGTGGGTCTGGATGGGAACTGAGAGGCGATCTAGCCGGAAACGTCCCGCTTATGATAACTTTGGTATATGCGGTTATAATTAAGGCTGTCGTGTTTCTGGAAGGTGACGGGCTCAAGGAAGAGCCTTATTTCGTGAGATCTCCGTTTCACATAATCTGTTATGCGGCGGTATCTTATTTTATTTTAAGGTCACTTGAACATATCAAACACGGCACTCTAGTCGGGAGGTTGACGGACCCACGCACCCACTATTTTTGGAAGAAGGGGACCGTCCCCTTAGACCGAGGCTGAGAGTGGCCACCTTGGCCCCAGCACTGCGGTTGTTTGTATTTCCAAAATGTGTTTGCGTATAACCTGACCTCGGGATATTAAACCTCTGTCCCACCGGCAAGAAAGTTCCAACAGTGAGTTATGTTCTAATCTCTCACCTGAGAACCTGACACATTCCCAATTCTGTTGCTTAATGAACTACAAATGTGAAGCAGGAAACAAAACGCGCATTAGCTTCAAGTGTAAAACAAATAAATACACCCAGTGCATTTTGCTACTTATTCAAGGCAGTTTAGAAAAATATAATTTCCAAGTTGTCACTTCCCTTCAGAATATGGTAAGTCCCCCTACTAGTTTCCGTAGGACTTGTTCCCTGAACGAAAACAAGAAAATAAACTGGGAAAAAATGTCAGTGTAACGCCAATAACTGGTTGTCAGATGTGCCAAAATTTATAGTCTGATTGGAAATTGTGCATTCTTGAGGAAAATGTGAGAATATCTGTTCCACAGCTAAAGCTTAGCCTAAAGTAGCTAATGCAACTGAATAATGATTAAGAATGCACTTATAAGGGGGGCGTGGTCTGGCCGCGGTCAAAGATGGCTACCTAACTTGCGAGCTCCGCTGTGAGGGGGGGGCTTCAGACGGAGTCGGCGCCTACTTTATGCATGACCCGCGACATATTCGATGTCGCGGGTGTTGTGGTGAACCCGGGAAGCGGATGAGCCGTTTTTTTGGAGTGCCGACGGCGCGGTTCCTGAGCAACGGGAGCTGCGCATTATGAGAGACTCTGGGCCTGAGAGTCTACTTGCAGCCTTGACTCTGGAGTTCCACAGCCTTCTGCCCTCAACGTTCCATTGCTCCTAATTAAGCCTCCGGCTTCTCTGTGACGCAGCTGGGCCTGTGCGCTGCATGACGTTGTTGGTCGACGACAGCTCTGCTTCTCGACGGTTCCATGAAGCCTGAATATTGCAGAGGCATCAATATCAGCAGCTTTAAAGCGGGTGAGTGCTATGACTGATGTTAAAACTGGCACTATGCTTCTTTGATGGCCAATGCGGAGTGCTGCTCCTGAGGAGACATTTTTGGTCTTAGTTTTGGAAGACTTTAAATAGCACGCTTCACTGCCTAAACGTCACCGTCCTTTTCCACTCAGATGGACTAGAGACGTTCGTGAAGTGATAAAATTAAAACTTTACTATTATTCATAAAGTTCACAGTTCCGGTTGAAATGAATAAAGGATTTTGTGTCATGGTTCAATTCATGCCTGTGTTTATTATTAGTACATTAAAGCAATAACTACTGGCTTTACCAATGCTTGCACTAGCTTCCACAAGTGCGGCACTACTTTTGGGGAGTCTTTTGATTGCTTGTTCCGTGGGACCAATAGTGCCTGCTGATCAGTGCTGCTAGGAGTAAACAAGCATTGGCATAGCCAATAGGTCTCTCCTTTGGGACCTTATAAGTGTTTAGCCATGCAACAGTTGATGTTGTTCCACCAAGGATATTGTGCTGCATAACTAAATACTTATAAGGTCCCAAAAGCGAGACCTATTGGCTATGCCAATGCTTGTTTTAAGTCTGACTTGTATTAAACTAATTATAATATCTTTCTGTAACAACTATCTAATTGCTTTCTGGTGGTGTTTAGTTTCACACTAGTCTACTTTTATTCTTCACATCTGAAAACATCCTATTTAATAGGAAAGGCTAACACACCAAGGTTTATGGGAAGGAGTGATCATGAACTCCTCAGTGTCTTGCAATATCCTTATAATGTTCGGCAGGGGGTACTTAATCCCATATAAAGACACACAATGTCAGAATTTTAAGCAAATACACACATTTATGAATAAAATAGTAGATGCCCCCGCCAGTTTTTCTGTGGCTCAATGTGTGACCCCCCTCTTAAAATTTACTTTTAGCAATGTCACTGCTCTGTACATTCTCAGCAAGACTCGATTACGTTTGGCACACCTCACAGCAATGTTCAATTATACCTTGCAAACTGGAATCTTCCGATTGTGCATACCGAGCCACACTCGATTGAACATCTTTTGTGCACTATCTCCTGTAGTTAGTACAAGACCGGCTATCGGTCTTTGCTCCAACATGATGTTTCTTCTGAACTCTGTAGAGGGAATCGGACAAACCTCATAGCAGTAGCAGCCCTGTCAAGTACCACGCATCAGGTGTTAGATTAACGCATTTCAGTGTGGTGGCATCACCGCACTGAAATGGAAAGTCAGGCAAAATAGTGCCTCCTCAGATGTTAAGCCTGAGTGCTATTAGCACCACTGACAGAAAGATGGCTGGCTCCACACTGCTTGTAAGCAGGCTAGGGGGCTGGCTCAGTTAGTGCATATACAATGTAACAGTCTCACCCAGGAATCGGATTCACTGACGTCAGTCACGACTCGAGTCAGTGATGATTTCCCCAATAGGCGGGCCACCCGGCCACCCACGGCACGGTAGGTGGCAGAAATTTATGTTAGAAGCACACCCTGCGTTCCGGCCATAATGATGTGACGACCCGACCCTGACCGCGGCGGACTGGTGCAGGCAGCTTGCACTGCAGTTCAGCAGCCATGATGAAGCGGCGCGAATCAGTAAATCCTGGACCCGTAGCGTCTCTCTCGAGTTAAGTCCAGGCATATATTATGTTTGAACAGTGTAGTCTGCCGCCCTCCCCTCCTACCCCAGGAACCCCTGCCCTTCTTCTTCGGTGTGCGTCTCCCCCAGAGCCGGCCATGGAGGCAGCTGTCAGTGTGAGCCTCCCCCGCTCTCCTCCAGCCCCCGAGGGCCCCGGCCCTGCTTCCTCGGTTTGCTTTCCCCACCCCGGCAAGGCTCAGAGCCAGCCGAATCTCTGTGTGCCCTGCGCTCTCAGTGTGACCCTCCCCCTCTCGCCTGCATCTAGTCAGCCACAGCCTATGTTCCTGATGAGTGCAACGCAGGTTTTCTGAATGCACCCCGGCGTGGCTGTGTTACCACAGCCTCTCAGGTGGTAACCCTGATGGAACATCGGGGCCTGCAGCCTACCGCGGCCGCTACCCATGCAGGGAAGGGGGGGGGGGGGGGGTCTGTACTGCTCATGACGCTGCATCTACTGGTAATTGTCACTAGTACCTACTGCAACTTACTTTTAACGAGTCTGTCATCATTATGCAACAGCCTGAGTAAAGTTACAGCTGAGCCCGAGGTCTCGGAACCTGTAGCTCCTCTGTGACATTCTGACTGACTGCTCTCAAGCTGCAGCTGGGGCAGAGGCGCGCTCCACCTGTGTCGAAAGTCATTGCGCTAGTGACAACCAACTTCAATTTTGTGGAGTGTGTGTAGGGACCAAAGAGGGTCAAAGTTGGAGTTTCTCCTTTGAGACTGTTTTTCCGTACAAGTAATTACTTGACCTTGAAAACAACTAATACGTGCTTCTTACATTTTAAAAGTCGCAATCAAGGCTGCGTTTGTTGTGGGAGGGTTTTGCAAATATCTAACATATTATGCAACATTTGGCTCGCGGATGGTCAGGTGTTATAATTTGGTTATTTTAGGAGAGTGTCTGAGTTTCAGATCTGAACTGATTCCAGACTTGCACCTTCCATTGCACGTCTTGCTCTAGGGTACAGGGAAGTCGGAGAGCCAGGGGTTCCTATAATGATCTGAATTTGCGGTACGTGTTAAAGTGTGGTGCTTTGCAGCAGTTTTAAATCTTCTTAGTTTCTCATTGCTCAAATGGATGTAATTTCTGATTTTAATGTTTACCTAGTCTTCACTGCTTGATTTTGCTCGCAAGAAAGTGTCACTCAGTCGTTGAATGTCACTCATAATTACATTAAAATTATGGAAATATCACACAAGCAATCTCGAGTCTTGGCAGCTATGCAGTAGGGATCCAAGCATGCAGCATTAATAGACATTCATCACTGGTGACTGTAACCCAGAGTCCAATAGATCCTCAGGGAGTGCCAAGATGCATATTTTACTTGACCAAGAAAATTAAACTAATATGCCAAAAAGTTGACTGGTTTATAATCCCATAAAGGTACACACACCCCCCTCCCCGCACCCTCCAAAAAAAAAAAAACTTGCTCATATTCAAACTGGTGTGACGGAAGACCATTCTTTACCCCGTGTTTAAGTCAGCATGTGCATGACAAAGCTATTTATGTAATCTTGCAGCAGGCTAAGCACAATAAACAATGCCATTTGACAAAACATATTTTAGCTCAACCTCTAGCATTCGAACTCATAATATGAAGTTTTTGGGAATGTTACTGGAACCATGTGTATATGATTGATTTTTTTTTTTTAGATCCATTGCAGGAGAACTCGGACAACTAAACTTGATTGGTCACTACTCAATTAAAAGCACAGCAAAATAAATTAAAAAAATTGGGAACTTTTTTGCTTGGTCAGTTGACGTTTTGCCCTCTGACAGTTACTTACAAGGACTATTTTTGTCTAGTGTTCCAAGCTCTACCATGTTGATAAATTAACAGAGCATGAAGGATGTGCACTGTTGTACAAAGTATAGATTTGGTATCGTTTGGGGAGAGCAGCACAATAAAATAACACATACTGGCATCTTTTTGCCACTCACCACCCACTACAGTAGTACAAATGTCGCCAGTGAGGCTTTCCGGCCCCTGTGAAATACGAATCCTACTCTAGAAAGTAGTAGCAATTGAAAATATTGTGAAAAGAGGAAGAGATGGCCTGCCTGAAGGATAAACTGAGGGAACATTTACAACTGATGTTTCCACCTGCCTGGCCCCATGGCCCTACTCTTATGTCTAGAAAGAGCAGAATGGCCAAACAAATATGTTACTAGTGCAGGGAAATTACAAAGATAAAACAGAATTGCACTTGTTACTGTCAATCTGAGCTGGAGTAAAAAGGACACTTTTTTTTTTAATCAAATCAAAGTACTGTTAAGCAGGAACAGTCCCTGCGACGTTGCACAGTTCAGCTGCAAGTAACCAGCCATGTCTTAACACATTTCGAAAGATATTTTTTATCCAAATAAATTAACGTTATTTTTTATTGCTTCCTTTCAAAACAAACACTGCTTGCCCAGTAATATCCATTTTGAGAAAGTAAATAATTTCACTTTGACCGAAAGCCAACTCACCATTAAGTGTTACAAAAACACGTTTTTTTGCTAGAACCTTTGATCGCTACATCAAATTTCATTCAGTTGTGAGGCATCTTACTTGATTTTAATCCTTTGTCAGTTATTTTCAGACTGAATAGTTCGTTTGTTTGTTGCTCATGTATAATATGTATTTCTCAGAGGAAGGCCTTGTTGGAGCCAAGGTATTAAGAGTGAGCCAAGGACTCCTCATCTAAACCAGATTACCTTTCACGGGTCAGATGATCTGGACCTTGTCAAGATTGTGGCATCTCTTTCTCCTATAGTATAACACAATTTCCTACTTAAGTCTGCATTATGCATACTGCCACGGGTGTGCAACAGGCGTGTGCTTTGTGCACCCCAGGGCACAAGGGCATTACAGAAGGGGCTGTAGATGCTTGTGAGGCTCCTTCTGCAATACTGACAGCGTTATCGCACATGGAGCACCAGTGCTATCTTGAGAGATTATTTCTTCATTTGTCTGGGGGTATGGCCCCATGCAAAAGAGGAAATAGCTTGCCTCTGTGGCCAAACCCTGCTACGGAAGCAGACACAGAGGCAAACAGGCCCTTAGGAGGCACACTAAGACAACGAGGTGTTGCACTGTTAGAACGCTGCCTGAGGGCAGTCCTTTGTTGGGGGGAATGGAGGCCTCATGGGCCTTCCAGACACCCCCTTGCAAGTGGATGCAGTCACTTACTGTGCCAGCCTGCAGGGGGATCTTAGTTCTCTCTTTAAAGTGTGGTCAGCTGCTGCCTCCACTCTGAAACACAGAACAGCTTGGAAGCAGCTGCTCAATATTTCAATGGATGTGCTGCCCTGGGGAGGTGTATTCAGGATAATATGGTGCACTGTCTCGGCCTGCACCAGGCGCACCTGGTGCAGACCAGGGTAATGAGCCAGTTCGGTCACCAAGACTATGGTGCATTTAGCACACACAACAAAAACAAAAACAGAGAGCAGAAGGGTATGCTTTCTATCTTTACCCACTTGGGGACTGGACTTGAATAATTTAAATCCAAGCAAATTGATGGTGATACTAGCTAGGCAACTGACAACCAAATTACACTGTCTGGCCCACGTCAAGGAGTCATCAACTGTGATGTTCTGCCATATGAGGCCGCTGACTAGACTTCAAAAAAAGAAATTCTCTTTTAGTTTACATGTTAATAAACAGAACTTCTAATTTTGTTTGTCTCCTGCAGGGAGATGGAGAAAGGCATGAATGGGGTTGTTTAGGTCTCCCCTGTTTGCAATGATATATTGTTTCCGGGTGGGGAAAAAAAAAACCTCTCCAAAAAGGGCCTTTAGCGCGCACACTACTTATCTAACATTGGTTGGCTTCATTGTCAGTCACATTTTCTTTCTTTACATTGGTGTGTGTCTTCGCCTCTCTGCTTCACTTCATCTACGTGTTTTTGAGTTCTTTCCTGGAGCATGGACCAAGTACTGGTTGATTTCTGGATTAGTGTTGTGCGCTGCTAGCACTTTTGCAGACAACTTGAAGCAATCAGAGCTGAAGCTTGCGCTTCCCAGTATTATGAGCTAAATGAAAACCACTAGCAGTAACAAAACTTTGCGGCATGTGACCTATGTTTCGGCTGCATGTCGCTTTTTG